>OY101444.1:46972841-47123227 GCA_956483585.1 Gymnocheta viridis
ATTGGTGTGCCAGAATGCCCATACGTGTATTTTTGCCATAAGGAGGCCAAATCTAATTAGATTCTAATTGGTGTGCCAGAATGTCCACACGTGTATTTTCCATAAGGAGGCCAAATCTAATTAGATTCTAATTGGTGTGCCAGAATGCCCATATGTGCATTTTTTCCATAAGGAGGTCAAATCTAAATAGATTATATTTGGTGTGCCAGAATGCCCACAAATATACTACCTAAAGTTTATCCCTTATTTCAAAATTTTTTATTAACGAGTCATTTATCCATGGTTTAACTATTCTGTTTTTTTCTATTTCGGGTCGTTATTATTGATTTTTCATAAATGTTTTTAAATTTATCTAATATAGTATTGTACATAACAATAGGGTTTATTTGGTTTGATACTTCTTGCCAGTTTGTTGTACGAATCTGCCGATTCACTTTGTTGTTACATATTATTGTTTGCTGGGTGGTATTGATTCTAGTTTTATTTACGATATTACTTTCTGAGATACAACATAACAGAGAAAAGTGATCTGAGATTCTGGTTTTAATAATTGATGCATACGCATGTGAGTTTATATGTTTGATTCTTACAAAGAGATGGTCTATACATGTTTGTGATTTTGTATTGAGGTCTTCTCTTGTGCAATCGTACATTTCATACCATTGGATGATAGTACATCAAGATAAGAGTTTGTTGTCGGTGTCTCTCTTAAGATATCTATATTAATGTCTCCAACTAATATAACCGTTCTTTGTCTCTTCATTGTTTGTAACATGTCATCTAACTCTTTTATAAAATTATTCGCATTAAAAGATGGGGGTCTATATACAGCAACGATCGTAATGTTCTCAGACGTTTCTATGTTTATACGGATTGACTCAAATGCTTTTGTATTGACAGATATATTTGTAAATGAAATGTCATTTTTTATGTAAATAGCTACTCCGCCTCCGCATCTACCTGGTGTGTTTATAAATATCTCTTCAAACCCACTTATACCGTAAAACGTACTTTCATCATCGGTTAAATTTGGTTCCACTAGTACAATTATTTTTATGTATTCTATTACATTATTAATTGTTGCCAAAAAAAGAGTTAAAGTTGGTACGCACAGAGCGAATATTTAGAAAAATTATAGAAAGGGGATAACTTAAATATTCCTGCTTCACTTGATTAAAACTTTCAATCGTTTCAAACGTTGTGTTATTCATCTTAATTTATTGATTTTAATTTTTAAGTTCTTGTATAAAGAGTGTCTATTACGCACTTATATATGTATTTTGAAAAGTATAATAAATTCAGATTTTAATTAGCAATAAGTTCAATATCGCAATTATTTAGGATCCTAATAGCTGTTGCATTTTAATTTTTTTTGGCAAAGATGTGTCCATCTCTGACCCATATAAATTTCCATCCAGTCTCTTTGGCTTCTGTTTTAGCTAGCCAAAGAAGCCGACGGTCAGCAGATGTTAGTTGATCATTAATGTAAATTGTTTTGTTATTTTTATTGGTGTTAATATTGCTAATATCGTTGTTGCTGTTGTTTTCCGTGTTTTCATTGAGAGCACTCTTAAACAAATCTCCATTTACTTTATGCCCCCGTATATTTGTCATTAAATCTTTTTTTGTATGTAAGGAGCAAAATTCAACAATGATTTTTTCTTGTTTTTTTATTTCATATGCATTGGATATATCAGTCTCTTTGATGTCGACGTTAACAGATGATGCAATTGTGTTTATTACACTTACAATGCTCATATTATTCATATTGATATTTTTTATCTCTATGTTCTTGCTTATCAGTTGTTGTTCAAGATCATTTACTCTACATTCCATTTTTTGTAGGCGTATGTCTTTCTCCTTGTTTTCTCTTACCAGGTCACTCACTGACTTGTCCTGCAATACTCGCCATGGCTTCGGTGAGTTTTATATATGCATTAACAACTTCTTCTTTTAGAGAGTTGTTTGAGGTAGCTATGTTACTATTAATCTGCTGTATATTGGTTTTTATATCACTCAAGTCGTTTGTAACACTTGTCTTAAATGCAAATAAATCATTCTTAAGCTCAGATACATTAGAATTAGCAATGTCTAGATGCATTGGGTTATTCACCCGTTGATTTGTTGAATTTTTATTGTTCTGGGCATTATTTTCATCACATCTTTGCTGTTTTTCAGATTAGTGTTGTTGTTGATCATTTTTTTGACTTTGTTCTTGACTTTTTTGTTCTTCATCATAAGTAATTTCCTGGTATATATTATTAGGTGATCTAGCTCTATTTCGTTCACCTCTACATAAGTGGCATTTCCATCCAGCTCTCTTATCGGCCGTCATGCTATTGTATGTTGACTCAGAAAGTGTAGCGCAAGGAGAATAATGTAATTTGCCTCCACAATGCTGGCATTTAATATAATCTCCTGTTATAGGTAGTTTTTTAGGCATACGGTGCAAAGAGCACTTGTATGTGAGAGGTAGTCTTGTTGTTTGTTCATTTTAGTGAAGTAAAATACTCTCTTTGAAGTAAATGTAACTTATTTGATACTGTTTGTTGCTTTATTAAAATATTAAAAAAAAGTTTTTTATTAATTTGACATTAATTATTTAAAACTGATTCACTTTTCCATTTGCACAATTATAGCACTATGTCTTACGATTTGTTTGAACGAATTGTTATTGACACAAATTTATGTTTTTAAGGGGTTTTAATGCGGGGTGTGATAAAGCACGTCCGTTCACAATGAATACTCGGCGAATAATAATAATAATAATAATAATAATAATAATAATAATAATAATAATAATAATAATAATAATAATAATAATAATAATAATAATAATAATAATAATAATAATAATAATAATAATAATAATAATAATAATAATAATAATAATAATAATAATAATAATAATAATAATAATAATAATAATAATAATAATAATAATAATAATAATAATAATAATAATAATAATAATAATAATAATAATAATAATAATAATAATAATAATAATAATAATAATAATAATAATAATAATAATAATAATAATAATAATAATAATAATAATAATAATAATAATAATAATAATAATAATAATAATAATAATAATAATAATAATAATAATAATAATAATAATAATAATAATAATAATAATAATAATAATAATAATAATAATAATAATAATAATAATAATAATAATAATAATAATAATAATAATAATAATAATAATAATAATAATAATAATAATAATAATAATAATAATAATAATAATAATAATAATAATAATAATAATAATAATAATAATAATAATAATAATAATAATAATAATAATAATAATAATAATAATAATAATAATAATAATAATAATGCCGCAAGCGCAAGGGCATACCTAAGGATTGGTATGACGAGTGTGTGACGACCTCGCGGACCCTAGTCAAAAAACCCAGGCGCGACGGTTCCCAGATTGGGCGGCTTCCTGGTCAGCCATGACTCATAGTGAGCAGCTGTTATCTTCCCACGTGCCCTGCGGGATCGTGGGCCCTTCCAAGGGATAAATGGAACCCATCTTTTATGGTGAAAATAATCAAAAATGAACATAAATAATAGTGAAATGCGATTGCCCGAGGAGGGCGCCCCTACTGGAGCTGGTCCTGGAACGGGGGACAATGCGAGCGGCCAGCGGCCGAGAAGTAGTCGACGACCCGGTCGGGGAAACCCCGAATTCCAGTCGATGACACAAAGGAGTCAAAATACACCTAGAACTCTACCTGCTGAAAGTGCTACTCAGAATCTTACTGAGCTCACCCAAGCAGGGCTGCCAAGGCGTAGAATTAAATGGACCCAAGAAATGAACGTGTCCGTCTTAAGAGCCTACTATATGGCAACACGCAACGATAGTTTAATAAACTACAGGCAGCAAATGTATGAAATTTTTATCCAACAAAACCCTCACCTGAGTCATCTAACACAACAAAATCTAGCTGATAGAAGAGCTACAATAGTTAGAACCAATTTAATTCCCCCAACACTACGGGAAGAAATACGATTGAGCGTAATTAATCAGCAATCTCAACAACCCACACAAATAGCAACAGATCACGAACATATACCGACAACACCACCAACATCAAATCAAACAATACCCAGCCACACCGAAATATATATAAGCACACCAACACAAGAAGATGAAAGTATGCTAACAACAATCAGGACAACCTTCAATGAAGCAAAAATTAAATTCCTTGAAATGGAAGCACAATATAGGCCTTACCTCCCAAAACACAAACCGAGCAGAAAAATGATCCAAGTAACTGAAATAATTAATAAAGAAGTACTACCTGCAGAAATATCAACAGAAAGCAACTACAGCCATATAGTTGGACTAGCCTACTGCAGTGCATATACTGTAACACAGTTAATAAAATCCCCAAAACATGATCAAGGCGAAACGGGCAACAATCAAAGCACACGCGAACATAACTTAAAAAGTAAATCCAAGGTAAAACAACAAGATATACGACCACGATGGCAAAGACGACTACAAGAGAAAATAGACGACCTAAGAAAAGACTTAGGCTTCCTCACCGGCTACAAAACCAATAAAACCGGCAGAAAAACCGAAATAAAACTACTAAATATTAAACGGAGACACCTAGTACACACGCAATATGATCAACTTAACTATACCATGGAGCAAGTACGTGATACCGTCAGGCAAAAACTCGCAAAATATACGGAAAGAATGCGTAATTACACAAAAAGTTATAATAGAGCAAAACACAACAGAGTCTTTCAAATGGAAGAAAAACGTTTTTACAACATGATCGCAAAACCGCCCGAAAATCAAGCAACCCAGGTTAATAATGTTGATATAAACGATATTGAAAATTTTTGGAAGGATATCTGGAATAAAGAAGAGACGCACAGCCCCTCACCAATATGGATCGACGCTATCCGTGAAAATATAGCCACTAACACCCCAATGACTTCTAGTGTAATTACTAACGACATCTTCCAAAAGGCGATCAGAAAACTACATAACTGGAAACAACCAGGATGTGATAAAATACATAATTACTACTATAAGTATCTCACGTCACTTCACAGCCAAATGGTCACGATATTTAATGATCTTATAGCTCACCCAGATCATATATCACCAGGCATGTGTGTAGGGGTGACTTATCTGAAGCCCAAAGTTGACCACCCAACATCTGCTTCCCAATATAGACCAATAACGTGTCTAAACACAGGATATAAAATTTTCACCTCCTGTATGGCAATAGCAATCAGCAGTTTCTGTAAAAGTAACAATATACTCGCAGAAGAACAAAAAGGATGTCGTCAAGGAACAAAAGGTTGCAAGGACCAACTAATAATCGATAGCATAGCAACCAAACAAGCTATACGAAATAAAAAAAACCTTTATACAGCATTCATCGATTATCAAAAAGCATTCGATTCAGTGCCGCACTCCTGGCTCCTAGATATATTAAGAATATATAAGATCGATGATACTTTAATAATCTGTATTAAATGGCTTATGAAGTTTTGGGAAACCACACTACACATACGAGACGGAAGCAATAACATCATATCCAAACCAATCAAAATACAGCGTGGTATATATCAGGGAGATTCCCTCAGCCCTTTACTTTTCTGCATAGCACTAAATCCGCTGTCCATACTACTCCAACAAAGCCAATACGGATACAAACTTGGCCCGGATACCAACAAAATCTCGCATTGCTTCTATATGGATGATCTAAAAATTTATGCAAGCACAAAACCAAACCGAGACAGCCTCCTAAAAATAGTTGAGATGTTTTCAGTTGACATAAAAATGAAATTCGGAATAGACAAGTGTAGAACACAAAATGTCATAAGAGGAAAATATGCATCAACTACGAACTTTACAACCACAGATAATGAGCAAATAACTCCACTTTCAGTAGGCGAACACTATAAGTATCTCGGTATTATGCAGAATATTACCATTGATCATAAAAAACACAAAGAAAGCGTTAGCAGGGAGTTCGTAAATAGACTCAATCAAATATGCAAAAGTAAGTTAAATGGGCGAAATCTAGTAAAAGCAATAAATACCTACGCTATTCCATTGCTCACGTACACATTCGGTATCATATCATGGTCGGACACGGATCTAAATAATATGGATATAAAAATTAGAACAACCCTAACCAAAAATAAATATCACCATCCAAGAGCATCTTTAGAAAGAATTAATATCCCCAGAAAATTAGGAGGCAGAGGTGTAATAAGTATAAAGTTGTTATGTAGTCGTCAACTATATAACCTTAAAAAATACATTATAACCAAAGCAACAATATCCCAGCTATATAGAGATATAATAAATTCGGATGATAATCTTACGCCCCTCAACCTAAAAAATAGTACTAACAACCAACCAACCACAATAGAAACCCTTATACAGAACTGGAAGTCAAAACCACTACACGGAAAGTACCCAAACATGATTACTAAACCATATGTAGATAAGATGAAAACCAACAACTGGCTCATGTACAGCAACATCTTTGCTGAAACAGAAGGCTTTATAACAGCCATCCAGGACGGAGTAATACCCACAAGAAATTATAGAAAATATATAATCCACGACCGAACGATAGCAAACGACAGTTGCCGTAGGTGTGGTAACAGCCCAGAAACCATCCCACACCTGCTCAACAGCTGCCCAACATTACTCCAAAGCCACTATAAGCAAAGACACGACAATGTTGGGAAAATAATACATATAAACGTAATAAAACAACTACAGATCAACGAAATAACAACATACTACTATAAATACAACCCCAAACCAATTATAGAAAATAGCCACTACATCATTTATTGGGATAGATCAATTCTAGTCAATAATCCCACCGAAACGACTATGGCCAATAGACCAGACATGATAATCATAGACAAACAAAACAAAATAGCCCAGATAATAGATTTTGCAATACCATACGATAATAACATACAGGAAACTATAGCCACAAAAAAAAATAAGTACATACCATTAGCTCAATATATCAAAAACACACAAAATTTGGCTGAAGTAAATATACTTCCAATTATAATAAGCTCAATAGGAACGATTCCTGAGGAAACTACCAGCGCAATAAACAGGTTAAACCTGGATTTAAAGATACTCACGGAAATGCAAAAGGCAATTCTTATTAACGCAACAACTATAATGAGGGAAACAATAGAATAACGGATATAAAACTTGGATTATATCCCCACAGAGCGTAACCTTTGGTCTATGACCCGGTACGTGAATTCCAGCTCAAGCTGAGAATGTATAATTCAATAATAATAATAATAATAATAATAATAATAATAATAATAATAATAATAATAATAATAATAATAATAATAATAATAATAATAATAATAATAATAATAATAATAATAATAATAATAATAATAATAATAATAATAATAATAATAATAATAATAATAATAATAATAATAATAATAATAATAATAATAATAATAATAATAATAATAATAATAATAATAATAATAATAATAATAATAATAATAATAATAATAATAATAATAATAATAATAATAATAATAATAATAATAATAATAATAATAATAATAATAATAATAATAATAATAATAATGATAATAATAATAATAATAATACATATACAACAACTACAACGAAAATAATAACATTCGCAGCGGTAATAGAGACAATGAAAGCATCAATAGCACTAACACAATCAACAACAGCAGCAACAACATCGTCAACAATAACAACAACGATATCACTATTGTCAATAACGTCAACAAGAACAACAACATTGTTAACAATATCTACAACAACAATGCTAACAATAACAACAACATAAACAACAACAATATCAACATTGTCGATAGAGTCAATAACAACACTGATAACAATAACAACAACAACCACATTGTTAACAATAACAACAACAGCATTCCTACCAATAACAGCAAAAACATTGCTAACAATAACAACAACATAAACAACAACTATATCAACACCTTCAATAACAACAACAACATTGCTAACAATATTCCAACAACAACAACATTGCTAACAATAAGAACAACACACACAACAACGATATCAACATTGTCAATAACGTCAATGACAACAGCAACTCCTTGCATAAGGAACTAAACGTATTAAATATAAAAAATATATATAAAACGACTTTAGATATTGAGTTTTATAATGATCCCAGATTCCTCAAAAAAATTTTACATTGTTACAACACAAGAAGTCGAATAGATGGCCGAATTAAAGTTGAAATCTTTAAAAACAATTACGGAAAAAACACTTTATATGTAACGCTACCACATATATATAACGATGCTACAAATTAATAATAAAATTAAAAGAACAAAAATTATTTCCTAAATACACAATGAAGTTTTTGCCAATAGTAAATAGAATATGAATTAATCATTTTAAATTCAAATTGTTAATTTTAATAATACACCTTTTACTTCCACTGCAAAGCAGGTAATTGATTTCTTTGTGTTTTATTGTTTTTTAAGGAATTCAATATTTTTTCCGGTTGGCCGTAAAGCAACTTTAAAGTTGATATAGCACATGATACACCGTGGATTAATATGTGCTGGACGGATCGCAATGCTTCTCCGCGTAGTGCCTTTTGAAGCCGGATCAAGTTTTCTGCATCGGTTAAGCCGCAGACAGCGGTAGACCTAAACAAGGGCCAATCTTCGGGCATACCCGTGAAGTAGTTCTTTGGGTACGAATTGGCGTGCATTTATTTGCTGCTATGTAAGTCTTCTAGTGGTGTTATTGCTTGGCGCGAAATTAAACGATGGTTGCGTGGAAGATGGTGGGTCGATATTACCAAAAAGAGGCGGAGCTGCTGGCTGCGATGTAAACGAAGTATGCATGGAAAATGGGTGCATATTTTCGTAATGAGGCTGAAGTTCAGGCGGTGATACTATTGAATGATTTATTATTTAACTTGTTTATATATTAACTTGTGTTATTATTTAAAATGTGACTTACATTTTTTTATGTATACTGAAAGTTATTGTTTGAAGTGGTTGTACATACAGGTTGGGTTGCCGTTGTGAAAACAAAGTTTGTACGTGCATTTTTACTACATGTAGCTAATGAATCAGATGAAACACTTGCTGAGACTCCTCAGGTGTCGCATTTAAAATTATTGGTTCAGGTATTGAGTGAGGCTGTTGAACAGCATTAAGCTGACTATTTAACCATTTATGCACAGAGTTATTAATTGTTTGCATATTATCACAGTCATGCTCTGCCCGCTCGAGAATTTGATATTTTTTTTAATGAATTCTCTCTCGAGTTTTGTCTCTTCTTGTAAACGTTGGAGTTCCAAAGCATGTATGCGGGAGCGTGATGATACTGATGTCCCGCTCCGAACGGAGACAGCTGAACCGTCTGCTCTTTGCGGTTTGCTAGAACAACTTTGGCAGAACCATGCTTGGTGTTGTTGGTTAGTATCGATATTAACACAAACCAAATGAAAATTGACGCACTTTATTGCATTTTTGTCATTGAATGGTTTGTTGCAGATGTGACAGTTTGATGCAGAATTCGTGTTTGGTTCATTTACTTGATGGAGATTTGGTGGTTGACCCTGTAGGTAAGAAAAAGAAGAATCTATTTTTTTGGGACTTACGGTATTTCTTTTTTTTTTGTAATTCTTTATTTACAATCTATCCAATCAAGGATAATAAGTAAATTTGATATGGTGAAAAATATAACGTATTATGTTGAATTCCATTGAGAACAACATAAGGCAAAATATAGTTAGTTTATGCACATATTTATACATAATATAAATGATATATGTATGTACTACAAAAGTAAAAAATACATACATACATAATTAAAAATAATGATAAAAAGTTAAAATAGTTAGTTTCGAAACGGCAAATCCAGGATGTGGTGCCTTTTAAGTCTTCTTGTTTCGTCTGTGTCATCTAGTAGAGCAATAGCTAATGGGTTCACGTGTTGACTCAGTCTTTCTAGTTAGATTTCACTGTATCTCCGAATTTCATCTTTGACCTTTGGAATGTGTAGATCTTTGTGGATTGTGTTATTTGACACGTACCATGGAGCGTTAACAATTGACCTAAGAGCTTTTGATTGGTACCTTTGCAGTATCTCGATGTTTGAATTGCTGGCTGTACCCCAAAGCTGAATGCCGTAAGTCCAAACTGGTTTTAAAATTGATTTGTATATAAGAACTTTGTTTTGTAAGCTTAATTTTGATTTTGGATTAAGTAACCAATATAGTTTTTTCGTTTTAATATTTAACTGTTGTTTTTTTGTTTTAATATGAGTTTTCCATGTCAATCTTTTGTCAATATGTATACCCAGATATTTAACCGATTCTTTTTGTGGTATTACATTATTGTTGAGAAGAACTGCAGGACAATTACCTCATCGTAATGAGAACGATACGTGAGATGACTTTTCGGTGTTGACTTTAATTTTCCATTTATTCAACCATATTTGTAGTTCATTTAGTTGAGTTTGTACTGCATTTGATGCATCAATCTGGCAGTTGCGAGATGTTAAAATTGCAGTATCATCTGCGTATGTGGCGATTAAAACATTATCATTAACTGGCATGTCTGACGTAAAAATTGTGTATAAAATTGGTCCAAGTACACTGCCTTGTGGGACTCCAGATTTTATATTATATATTTTAGAAATCTCTGTGTTAACTTTAACATAAAAACTTCTATCTGTTAAGTAAGATTTTAACAGCAAATAAAAAGGTGTTGGAAGTATTTTTTTTAACTTAAAACATAAACCGGTATGCCAAACTTTATCAAAAGCTTGTTGTACATCAAGAAATACTCCTGAACAATATCTTTTGTTTTCCAATGTATCTCGTATATAGGCAACGATACGATGGCATTGTTCTGAAGTGCCGTGCTTCTTTCGGAAACCAAATTGGTATTCAGGAATAATGTTCAATTTGTCTAAAACTGGCATTAATCTTTCTAAAAATATTCTTTCAAATATTTTAGCGAATATGACCAGTAAACTTATCGGTCTGTACGATGTAACTAGATTTTCTGGCTTATTTGGCTTGTTAATCATTACGATTTCTGCACATTTCCATTGAGTGGGAAAATAGTTTAGTCTTAATATAGCGTTATATAACGACGTTAGATATATGACACCTTTTTTTGGAAGTGCTTGAACGACCTTTCCATCTACACTATCGTAACCAGGAGCCTTGCGACAGTTAATTTTGTTGATTTGGTTTTTAACTTCATTAACTGATATGTGTGCTATCGGCCAATCCATAGGGCAGGGACAGTTGAGAAAATTAACTATTTCATTATCAATACTTGTATTTTCATGACACTGAAATGTGTTTTGCAGGTGATTAGCAAATGTCTCTGCTTTAGCTTTATCGGTTTTACACCACACCCCGTCACTGTCTTTAATTGGAACATTTCTTTTAGCTGGTCGTTTAATATATTTGGTTGCTTTCCACAAGGACAACTCGTTATTTTTGTTGCTGTTAGGCTCGAGGTTATACAAAAAATTATCCAGCTGTTCATTTTTCCAGTTGTTAAGTGCAATTTTAAGGTCTTTTGCTGCTTTATTAAAGATTTGTTTGTCACGAGGATTCCTACTAATTTGCCAAATTTTTCTGAGTCTCCTTTTTTTTTCTCAATAGATCTCTTATTTCATATGTAAGATTTAAATGATCAATTCAAATTCTCGACTTACAGGATTTGGGGTAGATACAAAACCGGCATCATGAATTGTATAATTAAATTTTTCTATTGCATTTTCTATTTCTGCTGCAGACGATAAGGATACATTAAGATTTAGATTCCGTTCAATCAAAGTTGCAAATGACATTAAATCAGTTTTAGAATTTATTATATTGTTCTTATATATTTGAGACTGCAAAAGAGTGTTGAAGCATACTATTAGAGGTGTATGATCTGAGCTTAATTCGTCAACGTGTGTTATATGAAGTAAATGATTAGAAATGCCAGAGTAAACAGCAAAGTCAAGAAGATCCGGTATTTTTCTCTGATCAGAGGGCCAATATGTTGGACTTCCCGTGGATAACACAGACAAGTTGTTATTTCTAATGCATTTATACAATTCACTTCCCTTAGGATTAACTAATCTGAAACCCCACCATTGATGCTTGGCGTTGAAGTCTCCTCCAACTAAAAAACGTGGCCCCAATTGACTAAATAATGCATCGAACTGTTGACATTTAACTGAAAACCGGGGTGGGAAATAAATTGCACAAATAGCAATATCATTTACATCAGAACTAATTTTTATACAAGCGGCTTGAAGGTATGGTTCTCTTATTTCATCTAAAATTTCGTGTTTGATCGAAGATTTTATTAATATTGCGGCTCCAGCACGAGCTCTATCGTCGGGATGATTCGCTGTTACCAATTCATATCCCTGTATTTTAAAATATGTCCTAGTGGTAAAATGTGTTTCTGACACTAACATAATATCAATGTGATGTAGTTTTAAAAATATTTCTACTTCCTGTAAATGGTTGGAAAGCCCATTAGCATTCCATATTGCGATGTTTAAATTTAATTGCATAATTTCGTAACTAAGACTGTTATCATGTTTAACAGCTTGTTGGTTAGTTCTATCTGATCCTGTATTAATTTTTCTAGCTTTTCCAGCGAATTAGTTTGATTATTTTTTAAAATTGCAGAGTACATAGTATTATTATTTGAATAACTCGTCTTATTTACATTCGAATATTCATAATTATTAAAGTTAGGGTGCTCACGTCTATTGAGTGAATTTTGTTGTAATTTTTTCTTTAATAATTGCTTATATACAACACAACCTTTATAACTTGCTGGATGGTTTTGTAAACAATTTATACATTTAGGTGGAGTACTTTCATCTTTGGTACAGTCAACAGTCAAGTGACCTAAGCCACATTTTACACAATTAACAGATTTTCTGCAATAGGTTTTGGTATGGCCAAATTCTTGGCATCGATGACATTGAACAATATCTCTCGTTTTCAGTGGTGGTACGATGCTAACAATAGCATTGTTAAGTGTTTTAATGTCATACACATTTTTAATATTTGGGTTTGGTTCTAGATCAACAAAAAACATTGGTAGGGAGTGCTTAGTAATTCTACTTTTTATATTTGTAACGTTTCTTATTTTGTGTCCTACTCTTTCAAACGCATTTTTAATTTTTTCAGTTGGTGTTGAAGGATGCAGGATTTTAACGACTACTCTATATGATCTATCTTGTTTTGTTTGATATGTATGAAACTCGATATTTTTATCATTTAAGAAAGCAGAGAGTGATCGGTATGATGTTATATCCTTAGTCATAATTCTTATTTGGCCGTCCCTAAGGCTTTTGTAATTGAATAAGACGTTTTTTAATTTGGAAAAACTTTTAACCATTGCGCTAATATCTGTAACGTTCGGTATGATAATTGGTGGAGGTTTAGGAACTATAACATTTGCTTCTTCATCGTCATCATCAGTGACATCATTATCATCGTTGTTGTGATTATTATTTTGATTTAAAATACTAAACATATTCTGACTTACATTATCATTTACAATTTTTGCTCTATTTGATTCGAGGGTTTTAGAGCTGTGTGCGTTGTTGTTGGCATTTTTTAGAGCATGAGCAGTTGAGTTGTTGTTGTGTGATGTAGATGCAGAAACATTACTAGCAATAAATGCATTATTATATATGTTGTTGTTGGGATTTTTTCGTTTGTTTAAAAATATTTTTGGCGATTCACTTTTCTTACGTTTTTTTGCTTTAGGCACGACTACTTGCCAGCATATTTCATCAAGATCACTACTTTCATTACCATCAGTCATACTGATAGCAATGTAAATTGTTTTTGCCTAATGGAATTTCTTTATTTTATTTCAATATATTTTATTTTGTTTTTATAACAAGTATATATATATATTTTTTTTAAATTATAAAAGTTTATTGTTTTTGTGTTATTGTTTTTAAAACTTTTGAGAACTCAGAACTTTGCACGTTTGCACACGGTAACGGCCAAAAATTGACTTTACGGTATTTCGGCCAAATGGTTTTCTTTTGATTTATCCAGTCAAGGAATTCGTTTAAGAATCACGATTTACAAAACACAAGATTTTTTAGATACGAATTTGCATTTATTTCCTATGCCTTAACGTTAAAATTCCTGGAATTTACATTAATGAATATACAATAATTATCAAATTACACGAAGGTATTTAAAGTTACTAAATTTTTCGTATGGAAACCAAGAGCTAACTTCTTTACGTTCTCATATACAATAGTATACTGTCTGCTGTTGGTCGTAAGATAAAAGATGGCTATTTTTGCTACTTAAATTAATTGTTTAATACCGCGTGGAAATATAAAGAATGCAATCCAAAATATATACTAATAAATGTGTAAATAAAGTGGCGATTAGACGGTGGCGGTAACAAACGGAAATATTGATAATACTTGGTTTTGAAAGGTATAAGAATATATCACTTTAACTCGGAAGAACAAATAAAATTACATGGTTTGATTAGGGGCTTCAAAGAAATATTTTCAAGTTAAGATAAATTAAGTTTTACTAAATAAATCAAAAATAATATCATCACTAAGGATCATATTCCTATAAAAATTAAGATTTATAGATATCCGTATGTCCATAAGGACGAGATCCAGAAACAAATTTTGGATAAGCTAAAAAACAGAAAATGGAAAAGGTGATGCATCGGGCATATAGAAATATATTGGTGATTTATTATAGGAAACGGAATGAGAGGACCATAGATGATAGCTATCCCATTCCCATTGTATATTCTTGATAAATTAGGGAAGTCAAATTATTTTACCGTTTTAAATCTCAGAAGTGGATTTCACCGAATTAAAGCAGATGAGAAAGACGGACGAAAAACCGATATTTTTTGACAACGGGCACAATGACCTATGCACCGAGTACTTTTCAAAGATTGGTTGATAACTTTTTACGCGAAAATGTTTAAAAAGAGTAGCGTATGATATATATGGACGATATCATAGTTTTCTCAAGTGGGTAAGAAGAATATATAAAAAATTGAGAGCAATGCTTCCTAGATTAAAGAACGCCTGACTTAAAGTCTAATTGGACAAATGTGAATTTTTTAGAAATGAAGTAGAGTTCTGGGACATATCGTGAACAAAGATGGGATTGTATTGCCAAGAACCGAGACTGACTATTTGACTATCGAAAAAAAGTATTTGATCACTAACCTCTTATCTGATTATATAACATTACGAAATCAAATTTCAAACTAATGCGTTGGAAATTACAAATCAGTGAGTATGATTACAAAACTAATTACAAATAGGGACATCTTAACAAATTTGCAGACTGTTTGAGTAGAATCTAAGATAGTAATAATGAAGTAAGTCCAATTGTACCTAACGAGTTTGAATTGAGAAATATCGAACCAAGCAATGATATAAACGAAATTGAATTTATTTAAAAATTATTGTTTTTTGTCTGCAATCTTTTTTGCAGGCAATTGAAATGCAAAATAATAAAACGTCTTCACTTCCAATATGTAAACCTTTTATTTCAAAAGCAATAAATCGAATGACATTAAAAATTAAAAAAAAAAAAATACAGCGTAAACCACAATTGTGAAATTCCATAGGTATGTATATATAAGGTATATACATATATATATATATATAGTATAGTATAGGTCTAGTAGGTATGTAATATATAAGGAGAAACAACGAGCATACATATTAACTTTAATAGCATATATAATTACTACATAAAGAAATTAATAAACAAGACAGAGAGAAACCGCTCTATGGAACATAAGTATTTAAGCATGATTGTATGTTACTGAGGTATGCGATTTACAGTTTATTATTTTAAGCAAAATTAAGAAATTAATTTTTAACAAGTTAAAATATATGATATGTACATGCATAAATATGAATGAGCAACAATTTAAATAATACAGGGGCGCATCTGCAGTTAACATACTCCCCGCGTTAAAGGTGAGGGCCTTCAACAGATTATTCTATGGGAAGTACAGAAAGTTTGGTAACAGCACGTTTAATCAAACCATTCGAACTATTGCAACTCGAGCTACGCCATCATCACCAAGTACCACATCAGCTATACGGCCGATTTGCCACTTCAAAGGGGGTTGGTTTTCGTCTTTTAAAATCACTATTTCTCCACAACTTATGTTTTTACTTTGCTTACGCCACTTCGTACGCTCTTGTAAAAGAGACAGGTACGAACTACTCCACCTTTTCCAAAAAATTTTTTGCATTTGGGTAACCTTCTGCCATCGGCTGAGGTGGCTTAAGTCTATTTGAGTTATGTCGGGCTCAACTATAGAAACTAGGGGCCCACCCCTAATCCGGGAGTTAAAATATCAAGGTCATCACAGTTTTCTGAAATTGGAGAAAGCGGTCGAGAATTTAAAATTGGAGAAATTTGCGATAAAGCGACGAAGAGCCGCCAAAAATGCTGATTTTGATAAATCTTGAACTACTTCTAGGTGCGTGGCCTTTGTTGAACAACATACGACGATTGATACGTAGCATTTAACAGGAGGCCGATTTCTCACCTCGGATCTATAGTAGAACGGACCATAAAAATCCACTCCAGTAGTATGAAAGGGTTTGGCTAGAGTCACCCGTTCAGCAGGCAAGCTACCCATGATATGTTTACTTAATATTGGCTTCATTCTAAAGCAACTTAGGCATTTGGAGAGTACACTGCTTATTAATTTATGACCACTAATTGGCCAATACTGCTGCCGAATTGACGCCAATAAGGATTGTGGGCCAGCATGCAGCACTTTCTTATGAAAATGCATTATGAGAGACGAGGTTAATAAGTGATGTTTAGGCAAAATAATGGGGTGTTTTGTGCATTAAAATCTAGAGACGAATGCTGAAGACGACCACCAACACGAACTAAGCCAGCAGAATCCATTATAGGCATCAATGACCGAAGTTTGCTGGACGGGGAAATGCGTTGTTTTTCTTTTAAAGCCTTATACTCTGCTGCAAAATGAATTATTTGTATATTTTTTATTAAAAGATATGTTCCCTTTTTTATATTATCTGGATTCAGTACTTCTTTTCGGCATCTCAACTTAGGATATAAGAATTTGAGTACATATGCAAATACTCGTTGAATTTTTGCGAACGAATTATAGTACTTACAATTCAATGACATGTCTGACAGTGAGGCAATTACTAAGGTATTTCGACGTCGCTCGGGTAACTCGGTTAAAAATTTTCATTATTAGGCCACTTTGAAGCGTCGAAACACAAAAAACCAGGTCCATTCTTCAATAAGGTTGAATTAAGTAATTCCTTAGGAGAGGTACCCCGGGAAAGCACGTCAGCTGGGTTCAAGTGGGTAGGAACATAATGCCATGCCATCTTGTTTGTGATTGTTTGAATACTAGAAACTCTATTTGATACGAAAACGTTGAAATTTGATGGTTGCTCCTTGAGCCACGAAAGCACCACCATAGAATCGGACCAGCAATGTACGTCACAAGTAAATGGCAGGGTTTTAATAACCACATTTAAAAGTTATGCTAAGAGACACGCTGCGGCAAGCTCCAGCTTTGGGACTGTTAAAGTTTTTAATGGAGCGACTCTCGATTTAGAGCACAGCAATGATGCTTTGGCAACATTTCCTGTTTCAGATCTTATGTATACACACGCACCATAAGCAGACAAACTGGCGTCGCAAAATGAGTGAATTTCCAACCTTGAGTTGGACACCAAAACACAGCGAGGTAACTTAAAGTGCTCGATCTTATCAAATTGAGAAATATATTCGAGCCACGAAGACTGTAATGAATGGGGCAGACTTTCGTCCCACTGTAGCTCCAGCTTCCATAAACACTGCATAAACATTTTTGCCTTTGTGATGACTGGGCCAATTAAACCCAGAGGATCGTACAGACGAGCAATTGAAGAAAGAATAGAACGTTTTGTGACTACTTTGCAATTATCAACGGCGTTAAACGAGAAAATAAAGTTGTCGTCATTAGGATCTCAAATTAGACCAAGCGTTTTTGTGATATCAGTACCATCGTCAAATTTCAAAAACTTCTTACACTCTTCTGGCGGTACCCTATTCAAAATTGCGGGGTTATCAAAGCACCACTTTCTTATAAAAAAATTACCACACTGTAGCAAAGCTGTAACCTGTAAATGGAAGATTATTGGCTAATTTTATTTATCCAATCGACATTAAATCAAAAAGCAATTCAGCCCCAATTAAAATATCAATTCCACCACATTTATCAAAAGATGTGTCCGCAAGCTGTATATTTTAGCGTATTTTCCATTCCGATGTACTGGTGTTAGTGTTGGGTTGGTAACTTGTTATGGTGGGAACAACAATTGCTTTAAAAGTAGTTGAGTAATCTCCACTTGTTTAAACTTTGTTTAAACATAGATACATTTTTATTGGGTTAATTGTTTTAAGCCAGACACATTTTATTGTCTTAGGCTAGACACATTTAATATTACTTTAAGATTGGTTTAATTGTTTTATTTATTTAAGTCAAACACATTTTATTGTCTTAGGCTAGACACATTTAATATTACTTTAAGATTGGTTTAATTGTTTTATTTACTTAAGCCAGGCACTTTTTATTGTTTTAAGCTAGACACATTTTATTGGTTTATATTTACTTAGGCTACCTACATCTTATCTTACACATGGCATTGAAAGTAACCCTTATTATCTCTTTCACGTGTTTAAGGGAAGAAACGTACGCCTGAGTATTGTATTAGTTTTAAGATTTTCATTGTTAGCACTTAAGCAGAAATATTTTAATAAAGTATCAGTGTCTTAAAAACGTGTTAAGGTGTATTATTTAACAACCTTAAACATTGGTCCTTCGATAAAAAGTGAATCAGTGCATATTTTAGTAAAATAATAAAAAAAGCGTATCCGAGGCTCAAACATCGGAAAAATTAAAAAAAAGCGTATACGAGGCTGAAACATCGGAAAATTAATAAAAAAGCATATCCGAGGTTAAAACATCAAAAATAAATTAAATAATAACTAAATCAACATGTCAAGAGAAAAGCTATTCGAAAGACAAAAGGAGTTGGGCGACGAACTTGTTGTGACTACAGAAAAACTATCTCAAAAAACAATTCGAAGTTCGAGATTTCCAGAAATAATAAGGCGACTGGACAAAATTGAGGCCGAGTTTGCGGCAAATAATACAAAATTGTTGGCATCTGGCATAACAACAGAAGACTATTTTGAGAAAAAGTATTACGAAGCCTTATTAAATGTGCAAAGAGAAATTCGACTTTTAATAAAAACTCAACTGCAGGAGGAACAGCTAAGCGTTTCAAAAATTCCTTAACCATCAAAAGAAGGCAGTAAATTAAAAGAAATAATAACTATGGAAACAAATGATGAATTATGGGAGCAATTTGTTGAAATGGCAGATGGGTTAAACGACTGGTATGAGGAATTATCAATTAACATTGCCAATATGCCCTACAAAAAATTACTAATAAAAGAAAAATTGCTGGAAACGCGATACAAAAAATTCCAAGATTTATATAATAATTTAGGTGTATCTAAAAGTCCAAAGACGCACATAAAATTATGCTGAATACAGAAAAACCTTTGCTCAAAAAAGTACATATACATATGAACGGACACACGAAGTTCATGTACGTGTGCTCAAAAAAGTGCATACATGTACGATACACGGGATAGAGTGTTACATATTTATTGCTTATGTATGGATGTGTGTTATTGCATATTTTATTATTGTACGAATGGATCGAATCTATGCACCTTTCTTAATTAAATTTTTTATCTACATTTAAGTTTTAATGAATTGATATAATTTCGATACAATAAAACTAATAAAGGCGAAAACACTTTTTAAGCATTTGAACTTCATTGGAGGTATCTTAAAATTTTTATCTACATATCGATGTCTTAATATAAAAAAGGCATAACTCGTTTTTTTGTTACTTTACAGGAGAAGGAAAAAACTTAATAAATCTGCAAAATTTTAGATACAAACAAATTTTAATGCAATTTTCAATAAAAAGAGGCAACACATTTTATTTCTCATTAAAATTGTTATTTGAGATAAGGTGCATGACATTTGTTAACGAGAATAAACAAAAAATGCTATTTTGAAAAAAATTGAGTTACGCCTTGTTTATATTAAGACATCGATATGTAGCTCTGACGTGATTTTTTGTATTGTAAAGTTTAATTAATACTTGATGTGAGCTCTTGGTCCTTTCTTGTTTAAAATTAATTTTTTTATTCAAATAGCTATCGATATTTTGCCAACAATTTGTTGGCCTCGCCAGGTATATTATTGTCCTGTACGTCATTGCGTACATGCGTACCTCTAACTTTTATTTGTTATACTATTGAAGAAAAAGAAAGAAGACTTACTGCCAGGCGAAACAAAAAAATTTACATGTCTCATTGAAACCTGCAAAAAAGAACTGAGTGCAGGAAGTAATTCAAATCTTAAACGGCATTATAAACTTGTGCATAACATTGTTATTGATGGAGTGGAGACACTTCCGAAGGGTATTGAAAAAAAAACTACACTAACTAAATTAAACACTACATTGAACAGAGAAGAATTCTTAAAATGTTGCATTGGGCTAGTGTCCAAAAAAAATATACCGCTACGTATTTTTGACGACAAAGATTTTTTTAAAAAAATTATACGGCCCTACGAAGAAAAATTTGAAATTACTTTTAACTCCAATAATATTTCAAATATTCTTGGAGACACCAATCAAGAAATAAAAAGAGTTATAGCGAAGATGGTAGAAAACAAAATGATTAGTTTAAAAATTGATGTCGTCAGTCGCCAAGACAAGCATATTTTGGGAGTAAACATACAATATATACGTGATTTTAAAATTTGTATAAACACCATACATAGGTAAATTTCATCTCATAAAGTCTCATCTTGTTAGTTTTGTTTTAACCATATATAAATTTTGCACACAGGCATGATTCAAATAAATAAAAAACACACGGCCCAATATTTAAAAGAGGAAATAATGAAATGTCTTGAAGAATACAATATCGACATAAAACAAATTTATTCTAACACTACCGATAATGGCGCCAACGTAGTCAAAGTTTCAAAGCTACTACAAGAATTGCAGGATGATAATTTAACGCAGACAGAAGATGGAGATCATGACAATACAAAAACATATGACGCAATTGAGAACCAACTTTCCTCGGTATTTTCATTGGTCCGTTGTGCAGCGCACACGATACAACTAGCGGCATATGATGTCATTGGAACTTTGGAAACAGAAATTAAGGATGTGCGAGATATTGCAAAAAAGATTCGAACTATATTAAGGACAGGAAATCAGGATATAAGCCTACCATGTCTAGATAATGCGACTAGATGGAATTCTACATACGACATGATTATTTCCATATTAGGTGTCAAAGAGTATATTAATGAACTCGATGACTCTACAAATATATCCGTCAATTGGATATTTGTGGAAAGTTTTGCTGCTGCATTTAAACCATTGGCTGAATGCACAATACATATGCAAAAAGAGCAATATATTATTGGAGATTTTTTTCGCGACTGGTTGGAATGTGAGTTAGATTTACAAGATATGATCCAAACAAACTAGAATGCGGATGCTTTACATAAATCAATGGCAACAAGAAAACGTAAGCTTCTAGAAAATGATGCCTTTGTCGCAGCATTGTATTTAGATCCCCGCTTTAATTTTCAGGGAACTCCGCTACTTACCAACGACCAAAAACAAACTGCAATAGTAGGTTTACATTTTTAAGTTGGAAACAAATTTTAAATATAATTACTTTTTTCAGGATCATTTAATGAAAACATATGAAATTATTAATCATTTATCGCATGCGACATCTTCGCAAGACGAAAATGACATTATTTCATTTTCCGAAACTTCTAGCTCATTGGATATTACACCAAGTACGTCAAATGCCGCTCACTCTAAGCTAGCGCAACATATAAAGCTACTTGTAAATACATCTCAGTTAACAACATATAATCAAAAATATAACATAAAAACAGAACTTCTTGCTTTATGTGAAAAACCAATGCAACCTTTAGATATTAACGTGTTGGAATATTGGAAAAAAGTTTCTCAACACAATTTAGAATTAAGTCAGCTTGCCGAAGTGGTACTTGCTGTACCTGCAACACAAGTTTCTGTAGAACGTGCATTTAGTGCACTTGCTACAATCATGACCAAGTTAAGATCTAAGCTCTCAAAGAAGTCTCTTTCTAATATTTTAATTACAAAATTAAACTTTGACTTGCTCGACTGCTCAGCCCTTAAAATAGAAAACAGTGAATAAAAACAGTTTAATTTTGAGCACACAGAGGCATTTTTTTGTTTTTATTTATTCCCTATAGATGCTAATGAATTATTTTAATTTTATTTTTAAATAAATTTGGTTGAAACATTTGTTGTCGTTTTCATTTACATGTATCAGATTTTTTCAATAGCTAATGTTTTAATTTTTAGCCATACTCGAACTTAAAGTACAGTCACACCAAAGAATATAAATTGTATAGAAGGTGCATCATGTACAAGCGAAATTTTGTATGGCGGGTTGTATCGTTATAACTTAGTTCACGATGTTTTCATTGGCTCAATTCAACGAAATTCTTATAGGGATATCGCTATTTTTCGGACATTATACGAAGAATCAACAATAAAATTGTCTGTCTTAAATTGTTTACAGTTCCTTAAAAATTCTTTCAAGGTTAATATTAATATTGTCCTGTGTTTTTTAATAAGCAGCCGCCCAGCCTTTACAAAATAAGTCATATAATACAACATCAATACAAAATGATTCTATCTGACTTCAATGGGCTAAACATTTTTTTACAAAGTCCTAAGTCAAACAACTTCCGTTACTTTTTTACACATTTATTGTAGTGGATTTTTTTAACAAATGGTTAAATAGTTCTTGTACAGGCCACAGGTACTTAAGTATTTTTTTATTAACTGCCAGGCCCACGATGTCATACGTATTCGTTCTTTCGCACAATTACATTTAAAACAAAAACAAAAATTTAGAATTAGTTTTTGTTTTAAATGTAAGTTGTACGAAAGAACGAATACGTTTGACATCGTGGGCCTGGCAGTAAGTCTTCTTTCTTTTTCTTCAATAGTATAACAAATAAAAGTTAGAGGTACGCATATTGGTAAATATATGTAAATCTAAGTGTCGTTCTAATAAACTGTTTGCTAAAGAATGAAATAAATGAAAGCCAAAGTGTCCTTTCCTTTTATCACAAAATTAATACTTGTTCCCGACACTTGCAATGACGTACAGGACAATAATATTCCTGGCGAGGCCAACAAATTGTTGGCAAAATATCGATAGCTATTTGAATAAAAAAATTAATTTTAAACAAGAAAGGACCAGGAGTTCACATCAATTATTAATTAAACTTTACAATAAAAAAATCACGTCAGAACTACATATCGATGTCTTAATATAAAAAAGGCGTAACTCAATTTTTTTCAAAATAGCATTTTTTTGTTTATTCTCGTTAACAAATGTCATGCACCTTATCTCAAATAACAATTTTAATGAGAAATAAAATGTGTTGCCTCTTTTTATTGAAAATTGCATTAAAATTTGTTTGTATCTAAAATTTTGCGGATTTTATTAAGTTTTTTCCTTCTCCTGTAAAGTAACAAAAAAACGAGTTATGCCTTTCTTATATTAAGACATCGATATGGAGATAAAAATTTTAAGATACCTCCAATGAAGTTCAAATGCTTAAAAAGTGTTTTCGCCTTTATTAGTTTTATTGTATCGAAATTATATCAATTCAGCACACACACGTTAACACTCATGAACCCATCAGCCCCATCTATGATCGCACTACCGAAAATACATAAAATGAACACACCTATGAGACCCATAATTAACTACAAATCTGCTCCAAGTTACAAATTATCGAAATATCTAAAAACAATACTGAAAGATACCTTGAGCCTAAAAAAAACAAACACACAATAGCCAACACCACGGAATTAGTTACAAAACTAGATAATGTAGAAATAACGAAAAATAGTAAACTAGTCTCATTTGACGTAAAAGATTTATATCCATCAATTCCAACAACAGAGACAATAAACATTGTACATAAAACACTACTCAACAAAACAGAAAACGTAGAATTTTCCAATCAACTCGTAAACACACTGAAAGCCACACTGGAACAGAATTACTTTAAATTTAACAATAGCATATACAAACAAACTAACGGACTAGGAATGGGAAATCCAACATCAGCAATCCTCATGGAGGTGTTTATGCAAAATCTAGAAGAGAAATACGTAGATGATCTAAAAACCAATTTCGGGGTAACATTCTATGCAAGATATGTCGACGATATTATATGTATACTGGAAGGAAATAGAGAAGAACAAGTTCTGGATCTCCTGAATAAGCAACATAAAAGTATTAAATTCACAATGGAAGTAGAAGAAGACGACAAAATAAATTACCTAGACCTAACAATTAAAGCAAATAAGAGTTTAAATAGAGTTGAATACGAAATATACAGAAAACCAACGGCCACAGACACAATAATACATAATTCATCGAACCATCCTCAACAACACAAGAACGCGGCAATTAGACAATTAGTAACAAGACTTGAACGAATACCACTAACACGTGAGGCCTATAAGAAAGAGAAAAAAACAATATATGACATAGCAGAAAACAATGGATACAAAAAAGAACTAGTAGACAAAATCCGAAATGATATCAAAACAAATAAAGAACGGAACAGAGAACAGGAGCAAGAAAATGGAACTTGGGCTACTTTAACGTATGTATATGGGCAAATCAACATACAAACTAGCAAAATTTTTTAGAAAACACAATATTAACACAGCATTCCGAACAAAAAACAATTTGGGTAGAATACTACGAAATAGCACAAACGAAACGGACCCCCTAGATAAGCAAGGAGTTTACAAATTGACTTGCTCATGCAAACATAGCTACATCGGACAAACAGGACGGAAAATAAAAACAAGATTTCGGGAGCACATAAGAGACTACAACAAGAAACTGAAACAACCAGGAGCAACGCCAGAATCAAATTTCGCGAACCACATATTCAACAACAAATGTACACCAAGACACATCAGACAAACAGTTGAATTACTGCATTTACAGCACAAAGGACGGCGACTGAACGTATTAGAAAACATGGAAATATACAAACAAAAAACGTTTGACGGAAGAATTATAAACGAACAAATAAACACTGCGTCAGACATAATATTTGAACCGCTAAAACATTTTTACACAAAAGAAAACAATAACCCAAGAAAACCAGACAACACAACAAACGAACAAAACCAAAAAGAAACCCAAAAACGTACAATCACAGACTACTACCTACACAAAGATAAAACACCTAGCAAATGATCACTCAAATAATAAACTGTAACGGTAAACACAAGAGACTAACAAGAGAAAAATTAAACGAACAAGAAGCAGGTAGATATAGAGCACACAGGAATATATACGAACGAGAGAGAGCCACACACGAATATATACGAACGAGAGAGATGCAGACACGAACAAGAGAGAAAGAGAGGAAAAGAGGTTAGGTACACATGGAAACTATACAAAAGACAAGGGACAACACAAAAAACACTCTATCCCGTGTATCGTACATGTACTTTTTTGAGCATACGTGCACGAACTTCGTGTGTCCGTACATATATGTACTTTTTTGAGCACACGTACACGAACTTCGTGTGTCCGTACATATATGTACTTTTTTGAGAACACGCACACGAACTTCGTGTTCGGCTACACTCAAACCTGTATATCGCACATTTACCTTTTTTGCCGTACACGAACTTAACATAAAATACACGCGACCATGTGCAGTTCAAGTGTGTTTGGATCGAACAGTACGTGTGCGACTCGTGTTCGTGTGCGCAGCCAAATATTAAAATAAAACACATTTATGTGCGTGTTCGCCACCGTACAAAATTTAGACACACACATAAATGTTGTGTAAATAAAAATATGTGTTGGTTGCTTTTGAACAGTACATGTATGTATGATGTGCGTATTTTCTGAACCTTGCTTATTGCAGAAAATACAAATGAGCCAATGCAGCAACCAATCAACATGAACAAAGGAGAAACAGATTATTCAAACTCAGCACATTTAGGGAAAATTGAAATTCCTGAATTTAGTGGAGATATAAATGAATGGGCATAGTTTTACGATTTATTTAAAAGTCTGGTACATGATAATAAGCATCTTTCTAACGTTGAAAAAATGTATAGATTAGTAACATCACTAAAAGGAGAAGCCAACAAATTGGTACAACATTTAAAAATAACTGGCAACAATTATCAAGCAACATTCGAGATTCTCAAGCAAAGGTATGAAACCATAGATTATTATTTACAAATCAAGTAGATATACTACTTGACCAACCAATGGCAAACAGCGAATCGGCTGCAAGTTTAAAGCAGCTCTTAGATACAACTAACAGTTGCATTTATGCCTTAAAAAGTATGGATCTTAAAATAGAAGATGCTGAGCCATTTATAGCTCGTGTTGTAATTAGGAAGCTAGATAAAGATCGTTTACGATATTACGAACAAACTGTCAAAAAAGCTAAGGAAATTCAAAGTCTGAAGGACATTCTAAGCTTTTTGGAACAACAAGTTCAATCCTTAGAAGCAGCCTCAAATAGACAAGAAAAGAAAATAAGTAAAAAATCGAATGAATCAGAAAAAGTTTCGATAAACAAATCCTGTTTAAATTGCAATATGAATAATCATACAACGGCGAATTGGAGAAAGTTTTTAACATTGCCGGTTATTGAGCGAAGAAAAATATCTTACAACAATAGATGGTGTTTTAAATGTTTAGACCACAAAAATAATAAATGGTGCACTAACAAAACAAAATGTTGCTATTGTGGAAAGGGTCATCATAAAATTCTTCATCTAAATGAAGAAGGCAAAAACAATTCAAAATGATGACTACCAAAGATTCTGCAACATCTGTACTTTTAGCAACAGCGCAAGTCAAGGTACAAGCAGCAGACGGGCAGCACTTGGTTTTAAGGGCACTAATTGATCAAGGCTCACAAATTACAACCTTGTCAGAAGAAGCATTCCAACTTTTACGTCTACCAAAAACCAAATGTAAAACAGAAATTCATGGTCTCGGAGGTGCAGTGGTTGGAATTTCAAAGTTTAAAACAAAATTAATGTTAAGCCTCAACTAACAGGAGCTCAACCATGTCGTTCATTTGAATATGACATTAAAGAATGGAACAACTATGTTCTTGCGGATCCTTCCTTTAACGAGTCTGATCGTATAGATGTGGTAATTGGAGGTGACATTATTCCACACATTATCAAGGAAGGCGTACATAAAAATCGTAGCATTTTGGCTCAATAAACAATCTTTGGAAAAGTGGTAGCAGATGTCACAAACTTAGAGCGTTTTTGGGAAATTGAAGAAACATCATTAGACTCCAATAACCACGTGGAAGATGAACTCTGTCAAGAACTTTTCAAAACTACAACCAAAGTTAATGGCAACAATCGAATTGTGGTAAATCTTCCGATTAAAAACGATGAATATGAGCTTGGTGAATCAAGGAAGCAAGCAGTAGCCAGACTGCTTTCGATGGAGAAAAAATTTAATACAAACTCTTCATTAAAAGAAGAATACAGCCATTTTATGGAAGAATATGAAAAATTGGGAATTAACAACCAGCAACAGCGGAAAATACTATCTCTCTCATCATGCCGTTATAAGAGAAAGCAGTTTAACAACAAAACTCAGGGTAGTGTTCGATGCATCAGCAAAAACAACAAATGGCAGAAGTCTAAATGACATTGTGTATGCGGGCCCAAAGCTTCAAAAAGATATCTTCGATATTCTTGTGAAATGGCGTCAATGGAAATATGTTATGATTGCAGATGTAGAAAAAATGTACACTCAAGTGAAAGTCGCTGATGAATTTCAACAATATCAACATATTCTTTGGCGAAAAAACAACAAAGGATCAATAAATGAGTATAAACTTACAACACTTACATATGGCACAGCTTCAGCACCGTTTTTGGCGGTAAGAGCTATTTTTTACACAGCTGAAAACTGTAACAATGAAAGAATAAAAAATATTATAAAAGAAAATTTCTACATGGATGATTTAATGACTGGTGCCGACACAATTACAGAATGTAAAACAATACATCATAATATTCGTAATCAACTTAAAATGTATGGATTTATTTTACGAAAGTGGTTGTCAATTTTGTAAATTTGTAAATTTATTACAGGATTCCCAGCATTTACAAAATATATATATGTACGTTTTTTGCAAGAAATTATTAATTTCACATATGATACAGACTTGGTAACCTTAGCGAGGGAACTACTTCGTCATCTAACGGGGACTCATGCGCAAGGCGTGATCTCTTTTCTATCATTCGTGGTAGAAAGCTGTGGTCTATGAGTTTAGAGTATTATTTCTTTAAAGTGTGAAAAGCAATGGAAAGCAATAAACGAAAAAAAATTTGTTTTAAAAAATTCGCAACTTTTAATGACGAAACAAAAAAATTTACATGTCTCATTGAAACCTGCAAAAAAGAACTGAGTGCAGGAAGTAATTCAAATCTTAAACGGCATTATAAACTTGTGCATAACATTGTTATTGATGGAGTGGAGACACTTCCGAAGGGTATTGAAAAAAAAAACTACACTAACTAAATTAAACACTACATTGAACAGAGAAGAATTCTTAAAATGTTGCATTGGGCTAGTGTCCAAAAAAAATATACCGCTACGTATTTTTGACGACAAAGATTTTTTAAAAAAAATTATACGGCCCTACGAAGAGAAATTTGAAATTACTTTTAACTCCAATAATATTTCAAATATTCTTGGAGACACCAATCAAGAAATAAAAAGAGTTATAGCGAAGATGGTAGAAAACAAAATGATTAGTTTAAAAATTGATGTCAGTCGCCAAGACAAGCATATTTTGGGAGTAAACATACAATATATACGTGATTTTAAAATTTGTATAAACACCATACATAGGTAAATTTCATCTCATAAAGTCTCATCTTGTTAGTTTTGTTTTAACCATATATAAATTTTGCACACAGGTATGATTCAACTAAATAAAAAACACACGGCCCAATATTTAAAAGAGGCAATAAGAAAACGTAAGCTTCTGGAAAACGAAGCCTTTGTCGCAGCATTGTATTTAGATCCCCGCTTTAATTTTCAGGGAACTCCGCTACTTACCAACGACCAAAAACAAACTGCAATAGTAGGTTTACATTTTTAAGTTGGAAACAAATTTTAAATATAATTACTTTTTTCAGGATCATTTAATGAAAACATATGAAATTATTAATCATATATCGCATGCGACATCTTCGCAAGACGAAAATGACATTATTTCATTTTCCGAAACTTCTAGCTCATTGGATATTACACCAAATACGTCAAATGCCGCTCACTCTAAGCTAGCGCAACATATAAAGCTACTTGTAAATACATCTCAGTTAACAACATATAATCAAAAATATAACATAAAAACAGAACTTCTTGCTTTATGTGAAAAACCAATGCAACCTTTAGATATTAACGTGTTGGAATATTGGAAAAAAGTTTCTCAACACAATTTAGAATTAAGTCAGCTTGCCGAATTGGTACTTGCTGTACCTGCAACACAAGTTTCTGTAGAACGTGCTGCTGTTGGCTGAAGTAGTTAGCGCGTTGACTGCAAAGCAAATAATGTCTAAGAACGTGGGTTCGAGCCCAGCTTCAGACAAGTCATAACATCCAGCATTTTTCAGATGTGCATTAGTATGCGATTGTATTTGTTGTTGTCAGACTGTTTAAGTGATGAAGGCATAGCACTGGTCACTGAACAGTTCTGGCAGCAGTTGATACTGGTGTATGCTAGCGGACATCACAGCGCCCTCCTTCGTCGGTATTGTAGCAAAATCGCCGGCGAAGTAAAATAATTAATAAAATGGCTACAACAGCTTAAAACACATTTAATGCGCCTACTTGACATCAGAGGCGCTGCAACACTGATCTAAAAACTAACACAACGCGCAATATCAGAGTTGTAAAAATTAAGCTTTCTCTCTTTCACCATCTGTCCTCTCTCACTATCCCTTTCCCAAAGAAGGTAACACACCTACGGGTTGGTAGGCATACTAATTGCCTGAGTGTTACTTCTCTTTTAAAAAAAAAAAAAAAAAAAAAAAATTTAGTGCACTTGCTACAATCATGACCAAGTTAAGATCTAAGCTCTCAAAGAAGTCTCTTTCTAATATTTTAATTACAAAATTAAACTTTGACTTGCTCGACTGCTCAGCCCTTAAAATAGAAAACAGTTTAATTTTGAGCACACAGAGGCATTTTTTTGTTTTTATTTATTCCCTATAGCTGCTAATGAATTATTTTAATTTTATTTTTAAATAAATTTGGTTGAAACAATTGTTGTCGTTTTCATTTACATGTATCAGATTTTTTCAATAGCTAATGTTTTAATTTTTAGCCATACTCGAACTTAAAGTACAGTCACACCAAAGAATATAAATTGTATAGAAGGTGCATCATGTACAAGCGAAATTTTGTATGGCGGGTTGTGTCGTTATAACTTAGTTCACGATGTTTCATTGGCTCAATTCCACACGAAATTCTTATAGGGATATCGCTATTTTTCGGACATTATACGACGAAACAACAATAAAATTGTCTGTCTTAAATTGCTTACAGTTCCTTAAAAATTCTTTCAAGGTTAATATTAATATTGTCCTGTGTTTTTTTAATAAGCAGCCGCCCAGCCTTTACAAAATAAGTCATATAATACAACATCAATACAAAATGCTTCTACCTGACTTAAATGGGCTAAACATTTTTTTACAAAGTCTTAACTCAAACAACTTCCGTTACTTTTTTACACATTTATTGTAGTGGATTTTTTTTTAACAAATGGTTAAATAGTTCTTGTACAGGCCACAGGTACTTAAGTATTTTTTTATTAACTGCCAGGCCCACGATGTCACACGTATTCGTTCTTTCGCACAATTACATTAAAAACAAAAACAAAAATTTAGAATTAGTTTTTGTTTTAAATGTAAGTTGTACGAAAAAACGAATACGTTTGACATCGTGGGCCTGGCAGTAAGTCTTCTTTCTTTTTCTTCAATAGTATAACAAATAAAAGTTAGAGGTACGCATATTGGTAAATATATGTAAATCTAAGTGTCGTTCTAATAAACTGTTTGCTAAAGAATGAAATAAATGAAAGCCAAAGTGTCCTTTCCTTTTACCACAAAATTAATACTTGTTCCCGACAGTTGCAATGACGTACAGGACAATAATATACCTGGCGAGGCCAACAAATTGTTGGCAAAATATCGATAGCTATTTGAATAAAAAAATTAATTTTAAACAAGAAAGAACCAGGAGCTCACATCAATTATTAATTAAACTTTACAATAAAAAAATCACGTCAGAGCTACATATCGATGTCTTAATATAAAAAAGGCGTAACTCAATTTTTTTCAAAATAGCATTTTTTGTTTATTCTCGTTAACAAATGTCATGCACCTTATCTCAAATAACAATTTTAATGAGAAATAAAATGTGTTGCCTCTTTTTATTAAAAATTCCATTAAAATTTGTTTGTATCTAAAATTTTGCAGATTTATTAAGTTTTTTCCTTCTCCTGTAAAGTAACAAAAAACGAGTTATGCCTTTTTTATATTAAGACATCGATATGTAGACAAAAATTTTAAGATACCTCCAATGAAGTTCAAATGCTTAAAAAGTGTTTTCGCCTTTATTAGTTTTATTGTATCGAAATTATATCAATTCAATAAAACTTAAATGTAGATAAAAAATTTAATTAAGAAAGGTGCATAGAATCGATCACAATTGATGCAGTTCCATTCGTACAATAATAACATATGCAATAACACACATCCATACATAAGCAATAAATATGTAACACTCTATCCCGTGTATCGTACATGTACTTTTTTGAGCACACGTACACGAACTTCGTGTGTCCGTACATATATGTACTTTTTTGAGCACACGTACTAGAACTTCGTGTGTCCGTACGTATATGTACTTTTTTGAGAACACGCACACGAACTTCGTGTTCGGCTACACTCAAACCTGTGTATCGCACATGTACCTTTTTTGCCGTACACGAACTTAACATAAAATACACGCGACCATGTGCAGTTCAAGTGTGTTCGGATCGAACAGTACGTGTGCGACTGGTGTTCGTGTGCGCAGCCAAATATTAAAATAAAACTCATTTATGTGCGTGTTCGCCACCGTACAAAATTTAGACACACACATAAATGTTGTGTAAATAAAAATATGTGTTGGTTGCTTTTGAACAGTACATGTATGTATGATGTGCGTATTTTCTGAACCTTGCTTATTGCAGAAAATACAAATGAGCCAATGCAGCAACCAATCAACATGAACAAAGGAGAAACAGATTATTCAAACTCAGCACATTTAGGGAAAATTGAAATTCCTGAATTTAGTGGAGATATAAATGAATGGGCATAGTTTTACGATTTATTTAAAAGTCTGGTACATGATAATAAGCATCTTTCTAACGTTGAAAAAATGTATAGATTAGTAACATCACTAAAAGGAGAAGCCAACAAATTGGTACAACATTTAAAAATAACTGGCAACAATTATCCAGCAACATTCGAGATTCTCAAGCAAAGGTATGAAAACCATAGATTATTAATTACAAATCAAGTAGATATACTACTTGACCAAGCAATGGCAAACAGCGAATCGGCTGCAAGTTTAAAGCAGCTCTTAGATACAACTAACAGTTGCATTTATGCCTTAAAAAGTATGGATCTTAAAAAAGAAGATGCTGAGCCATTTATAGCTCGTGTTGTAATTAGGAAGCTAGATAAAGATCGTTTACGATATTACGAACAAACTGTCAAAAAAGCTAAGGAAATTCAAAGTCTGAAGGACATTCTAAGCTTTTTGGAACAACAAGTTCAATCCTTAGAAGCAGCCTCAAATAGACAAGAAAAGAAAATAAGTAAAAAATCGAATGAATCAGAAAAAGTTTCGATAAACAAATCCTGTTTAAATTGCAATATGAATAATCATACAACGGCGAATTGGAGAAAGTTTTTAACATTGCCGGTTATTGAGCGAAGAAAAATATCTTACAACAATAGATGGTGTTTTAAATGTTTAGACCACAAAAATAATAAATGGTGCACTAACAAAACAAAATGTTGCTATTGTGGAAAGGGTCATCATAAAATTCTTCATCTAAATGAAGAAGGCAAAAACAATTCAAAATGATGACTACCAAAGATTCTGCAACATCTGTACTTTTAGCAACAGCGCAAGTCAAGGTACAAGCAGCAGACGGGCAGCACTTGGTTTTAAGGGCACTAATTGATCAAGGCTCACAAATTACATTCCAACTTTTACGTCTACCAAAAACTAAATGTAAAACAGAAATTCATGGTCTCGGAGGTGCAGTGGTTGGAATTTCAAAGTCTAAAACAAAATTAATGTTAAGCCTCAACTAACAGGAGCTCAACCATGTCGTTCATTTGAATATGACATTAAAGAATGGAACAACTATGTTCTTGCGGATCCTTCCTTTAACGAGTCTGATCGTATGGATGTGGTAATTGGAGGTGACATTATTCCACACATTATCAAGGAAGGCGTACATAAAAATCGTAGCATTTTGGCTCAATAAACAATCTTTGGAAAAGTGGTAGCAGCTGTCACAAACTTAGAGCGTTTTTGGGAAATTGAAGAAACATCATTAGACTCCAATAACCATGTGGAAGATGAACTCTGTCAAGAACTTTTCAAAACTACAACCAAAGTTAATGACAATAATCGAAATGTGGTAAATCTTCCGATTCAAAACGATGAATATGAGCTTGGTGAATCAAGGAAGCAAGCAGTAGCCAGACTGCTTTCGATGGAGAAAAAATTTAATACAAACTCTTCATTAAAAGAAGAATACAGCAATTTTATGGAAGAATATGAAAAATTGGGTCATATGGAATTAACAACCAGCAACAGCGGAAAATACTATCTCCCTCATCATGCCGTTATAAGAGAAAGCAGTTTAACAACAAAACTCAGGGTAGTGTTCGATGCATCAGCAAAAACAACAAATGGCAGAAGTCTAAATGACATTATGTATGCGGGCCCAAAGCTTCAAAAAGATATCTTCGATATTCTTGTGAAATGGCGTCAATGGAAATATGTTATGATTGCAGATGTAGAAAAAATGTACAGGCAAGTGAAAGTCGCTGATGAATTTCAACAATATCAACATATTCTTTGGCAAAAAAACAACAAAGAATCAATAAATGAGTATAAACTTACAACACTTACATATGGCACAGCTTCAGCACCGTTTTTGGCGGTAAGAGCTATTTTTTACACAGCTGACAACTGTAACAATGAAAGAATAAAAAATATTATAAAAGAAGATTTCTACATGGATGATTTAATGACTGGTGCCGACACAATTACAGAATGTAAAACAATACATCATAATATTCGTAATCAACTTAAAATGTATGGATTTATTTTACGAAAGTGGTTGTCAAATAAGGAACAAATAATTGAAGGTATTGGCGATTGTGCACAAAATGAGCTATTGCTAATCAAAGATGACGAATCAGTTAAAACTTTGGGACTGCAATGGGATCCGAGGATGGACAACTTTAAATTCACAATTAACTTTTCAAATAAAGAAAAAATTACGAAAAGACATGTCATATCTGAAGTGGCGAAAATCTTCGATCCCTTAGGGTGGTTGTCACCAGATAATACAAAATTGTTGGCATCTGGCATAAAAACAGAAGACTATTTTGAGAAAAAGTATTACGAAGCCTTATTAAATGTGCAAAGAGAAATTCGACTTTTAATAAAAACTCAACTGCAGGAGGAACAGCTAAGCGTTTCAGAAATTCCTTAACCATCAAAAAAAGGCAGTAAATTAAAAGAAATAATAACTATGGAAACAAATGATGAATTATGGGAGCAATTTGTTAAAATGGCAGATTGGTTAAACGACTGGTATGAGGAATTATCAATTAACATTGCCAATATGCCCTACAAAAAATTACTAATAAAAGAAAAATTGCTGGAAACGTGATACAAAAAATTCCAAGATTTATATAATAATTTAGGTGAATCTAAAAAGTCCAAAGACGCACATAAAATTATGCTGAATACAGAAAAACCTTTGCTCAAAAAAGTACATATATGTACGGACACGAAGTTCGTGTACGTGTGCTCAAAAAAGTACATACATGTACGATACACGGAATAGAGTGTTACATATTTATTGCTTATGTATGGATGTTTGTTATTGCATATTTTATTATTGTACGAATGGAACTGCATCAATTGTGATCGAATCTATGCACCTTTCTTAATTAAATTTTTTATCTACATTTAAGTTTTAATGAATTGATATAATTTCGATACAATAAAACTAATAAAGGCGAAAACACTTTTTAAGCATTTGAACTTCATTGGAGGTATCTTAAAATTTTTATCTACATATCGATGTCTTAATATAAAAAAGGCATAACTCGTTTTTTTGTTACTTTACAGGAGAAGGAAAAAACTTAATAAATCCGCAAAATTTTAGATACAAACAAATTTTAATGCAATTTTCAATAAAAAGAGGCAACACATTTTATTTCTCATTAAAATTGTTATTTGAGATAAGGTGCATGACATTTGTTAACGAAAATAAACAAAAAATTCTATTTTGAAAAAAATTGTGTTTAAAAGCCTTTCAACAAAACAGCAATTTATATATTTTTGTCATGAATTTTACTTAATTAATTTTTCTTTATTCAAAACTTTGAAAAAAAAACGATTATACTTACTACTTTATATGAATTTTTAATGATTACCAAAATTATTTACGCTGCATTTAATTATTGTGAATTAGCATCTTTGAACGAACATTTATCTTAACGAAATAATTTTGTTGTAACTGAAAAATTTCCTTTTTGGGACTAATTCTTATAATTTGGGCAGCATACCTTTTCAAAATCTAATGTAATTTCACTTACTGATAGACACTTGACGTGTTAACAACTCAACACATTGAAATGAATAAATTATATACCTACATATGTAAGTTTGTTTTGAAGAACAATTTCGACCAATTGACTATATGTATATACCCTCCACAAACATACATATTTAAATCTCTAAAGAAATACTCACTTGTTCCCTTCTACATACATAAGTAAGTACCCAATAATATATGCACACACATACCCACAAATATATATGTACATTCCTTCGTACATATATATTTCCTTTAGTTTTGTAGCGAGAGTACTGCAAAATTAAACATGGTCCTTTTCTGAGCCTCTAATTCATGTTACCGCGGTCAACCTGTGAAGTTACAGTCCAAAAGCTCACTCACTCTCTCTCTTCTTTAAAGAAAATATAAGATTCAAAAACAAAAAATATACATACATATGTATAAAAATAAATCTGCAGATGTAAAAAATTCTTCCCTTCATGCATGGTCAGTACGTGGTATTAAGCTGAACAAGCAAAAGGTTAAGCAAAAACTAAATCGAGGAAAATATTAACAAAAAAAAAATTCAAATTAAAAACAAAGGCAAATGTGTAACAAAAAGAATTAAATGCAAACAATCAAATTTGAAAAGCTAGTTTATCAAAGCAGTGAAGTGTTTTAACAGTACATACATACTTATGTATGTACATATGTATGTACATGAAAATTTGAAGAAATTAGTTAGAAAATTCATTAAAAAAAACGCAAAAAATTTACAAAAAAAAACCAAAAAAAAAAAAATTAAAATCAATCATAATTTGTAAAGAAGCAAAGAAAAAAGAGTTTGTACATAAAAAGTTCAAGAAATTGGTGAAAGAAAAAGCAATTTAGAAAATGTGGAAAGGATAAGTAAAGAAATTCAAGAAACAAATTTGATTTTAAGGAAAAAACCAAAAATTAACAAAAAACCTTAAGTTGAAAAGAAACAGTGTAAAAAATTTTTATTATAAAAATGTATGTAGTATGTATTTATATGAAAAGCAAAAAGTTAAATTAGTGAAAAAGTTACAGTTAAAAAACGGGAAAAATATCCACATTTAACATAAAAAGCAACAACATAAAATTGCTTAAAACTGAAATCAGTGTCCAAAATCCAAAAACAAAACACACGTAAATAAAGAACCGCAAGTTTAATGCTTTTTGTTTGTGTACGAAAAAAACCACCACTTTTTGTGAACACAAGAAACTAAGAGAATAATAAAAGAAACAGTCTCTTTCTTTCGTTCTCTGAAAAAAAATGATCCACATTTCTCTTTAGAAAAATAAGCTTGCAATAATCGCTAGTGTACGTGCTTATGTTTCTCTTAAAATACAAAAAATAATATAGCTTTTAATGAAATATAAATGCTAAACAAACAGTGGAATATTTTCGGAATAAACGTAAATAAAAACGGAAGAATTACATCCATACAACTCGTTCCTGGAAAACAGCAAAACATTTTTTACAAGGTATGTAAGAGAATATGATAAAATTATTATTCATTCCCTGTTCCTTACACACTCACAAAGAATAAAGCTTTTAAAAAATATTGGAAAAAAAGAGATGCCAGATTGGCAAGTGTGTTCCGGAATTTAAAATAAACCAATCATCTGTTGAATTGAATATTACTATTAATTCATATTATTCGCAAATTCCCGCGAATATTAAAATATATATATTTTTTTTTTTTTTTTTTTTTTTTTTTTTAAAGAGAAGTAACACTCAGGCAATTAGTATGCCTACCAACCCGTAGGTGTGTTACCTTCATTGGGAAAGGGATAGTGAGAGAGGATAGGTGGTGAAAGAGAGAAAGCTTAATTTTTACAACTCTGATATTGCGCGCTGTGTTAGTTTTTAGATCAGTGTTGCAGCGCCTCTGATGTCAAGTAGGCGCATTAAATGTGTTTTAAGCTGTTGTAGCCATTTTATTAATTATTTTACTTCGCCGGCGATTTTGCTACAATACCGACGAAGGAGGGCGCTGTGATGTCCGCTAGCATACACCAGTATCAATTGCTGCCAGTACTGTTCAGTGACCAGTGTGCTATGCCTTCATCACTTAAACACTCCGACAACAACAAATACAATGTCATACTAATGCACATCTGAAAAATGCTGGAGTTTATGACTTGTCTGAAGCTGGGCTCGAACCCACGTTCTTAGACATTATTTGCTTTGTAGTCAACGCGCTAACTACTTCAGCCAACAGCACCCTTAAAGTGTCTAATCTCTAAATTAAACCTAGCAAATCCCAGCGAACGTTTAATATTAAAAGTAAAATTCCTTAAAGAATTCGCAAATACCCGCGAATATTAAAAGAAAAATCTCTTTAATAATTCGCAAATCCCCGCGAATATTAAAATATACTAGAGCGTTTAATCTCTAAATTAAACTTCGCAAATCCCAGCGAACGTTTAGTATTAAAAGTAAAATCCCTTAAAGAATTCGCAAATCCCCGCGAATATTAAAATATACCTAAGTGTTTAATCTCTAAATTAAACTTCGCAAATCCCAGCGAACGTTTAAGATTAAAAGTAAAATCTCTTTAGGAATTCGCAAATCCCCGCGAATATTAAAGTAAAATCTCTTTAATAATTCGCAAATCCCCGCGAATATTAAAATATACTAAAGTGTCTAATCTCTAAATTAAACTTCGCAAATCCCAGCGAACGTTTAATATTAAAAGTAAAATTCCTTAAAGAATTCGCAAATACCCTCGAATATTAAAAGAAAAATCTCTTTAATAATTCGCAAATCCCCGCGAATATTAAAATATACTAGAGCGTTTAATCTCTGAATTAAACTTCGCAAATCCCAGCGAACGTTTAGTATTAAAAGTAAAATCCCTTAAAGAATTCGCAAATACCCGCGAATATTAAAGTAAAATCTCTTTAATAATTCGCAAATCCCCGCGAATATTAAAATATACTAAAGTGTCTAATCTCTAAATTAAACTTCGCAAATCCCAGCGAACGCGTAATATTAAAAGTAAAATTCCTTAAAGAATTCGCAAATACCCTCGAATATTAAAAGAAAAATCTCTTTAATAATTCGCAAATCCCCGCGAATATTAAAATATACTAGAGCGTTTAATCTCTGAATTAAACTTCGCAAATCCCAGCGGACGTTTAATATTAAAAGTAAGATCCCTTAAAGAATTCGCAAATCCCCGCGAATATTAAAATATACTAAAGTGTCTAATCTCTAAATTAAACTTCGCAAATCCCAGCGAACGTTTAATATTAAAAGTAAAATTCCTTAAAGAATTCGCAAATACCCTCGAATATTAAAAGAAAAATCTCTTTAATAATTCGCAAATCCCCGCGAATATTAAAATATACTAGAGGGTTTAATCTCTGAATTAAACTTCGCAAATCCCAGCGAACGTTTAGTATTAAAAGTAAAATCCCTTAAAGAATTCGCAAATCCCCGCGAATATTAAAATATACCTAAGTGTTTAATCTCTAAATTAAACTTCGCAAATCCCAGCGAACGTTTAATATTAAAAGTAAAATCTCTGTAGGAATTCGCAAATCCCCGCGAATATTAAAAGTAAAATCTCTTTAATAATTCGCAAATCCCCGCGAATATTAAAATATACTAGAGCGTTTAATCTCTAAATTAAACTTCGCAAATCCCAGCGAACGTTTAATATTAAAAGTAAAATCTCTTTAGGAATTCGCAAATCCCCGCGAATATTACAGTGCTTAAACTCCAATTTAAACTTCGTAAATCCCAGCGAACGTTTAATATTAAAAATAAAATCGAAAACAAATTCGCAAGCCCTGCGAATAGTAAATAATAGTACAAGTGCTTAAACCGTAAATTAAACTTCGAAATTCCCAGCGAAAGTTTACAATTAAAACTAATTCTCAACATCAATTCGCAGATCCCCGCGAACATTTATAAATATTTAAGCACTTCATATATGTTATTATTATATTATATTACTATATTGTTATATTATTACATAAATTTATTATATAAATAAATAAACATTTTTATACAAATACACAAATCCGCGCGAATATAAAAATATTAAAGTGTTTTATTGAACTTCGCAAACCCCGGCGAAAGTTTAAGAATAAAACTAATTCCCAAACTTAACACACAAATCCCCACGAATATTTCTAAACATTTAATCTCTTCATTCCAAATTAAACTTCGCAAATCCCAGCGAACGTTTAATATTATAAATACAATCGTTACATAAAGGCGCAAATCCTCGCGAATATTAAGAAATATTAAAGTGTCTAAATTAAACTTCGAAAATAATTTCCGCAACTCCCCGCTGTTCTTTATTTATATAACGAAACTTTGCATTCTTGAGTTAAAAGATTTTTTTAGTAAAGCTAAAAGGGGTAATTACTATTGAATTATTTGTTAGAAAGCAGTGATACACAAACACTGCTTGAAAGAAATCGAAGTATTTTTGGTCCGTGAGTCTCTCTCACACTAGCACATTCCACAATAATTGCCATTGTAAAATTCCTGAAATAGAAAGTTTCTCTCGAGTGTCAGTTAAGAAATAGAAAATATTTGAAGAACCCAGTGAACATTTTGGTGAAATAAATCTTATAGTTACCAATCAACACTCTTCACTTGTTCCTTCGGTAATAGTTTCAATTGACCAAAATTACGAAAACAAGATCCCAAACCCTTCCCAAAATGGCAGAGGAATTTTTATTTGATTCAGACGACTTTGTCACCTTCTGCGCTCAGTTTAATGTTATGCCCACTGATGAAATAACAGATTCACTCCTCGAAGTGCATCTTCAAGATCTTAACGATCGTTGGTGGAGCGTACAAAGATCCTACAGATCCCTTCGCATCGATAAGGATGGTAAAGTAGAAAAAAGTGTTTTAGACTCAGCCGCAGGAAAATACGCAACCTGCACACAGAATTATCACCAAGTCAAAGCAAAGATGCTGGACTTACAAAAGTCGTTTATAACGAATACACCCGCTCAATCCCGTGATCCATCTTGGAATGAAACCAGTTTTTCACACGTCAATGTCCCTCCATGTGATACAGATGTCTTCTACGGTGGCTATGAGGAATGGCCGTCTTTCCGAGACATGTTTACCGCGGTATATATCGATAATCCCCGAATACCACCGGTACAAAAGCTGTATCACTTGCGGTTGAAAGTGCAAGGACAAGCAGGAGCGATCATAAGAAAATATAAGTTATGCTCTGATAACTTCACCATTGCCTGGGAAGCGTTGAAAGACCGGTATGAGAACCAAAGAATTTTGGTCGAGAATCAGCTCAAGATTCTTTTGAATCTGTCCCTAATTTCGGTCGAAAGTAGCGTAGCTTTGCAAACCCTCCAAAGCACGATTAACGATTGCTTAGCCGCAATAAAGGCTCAAGATGTCCCGATAGGTGAATGGGATCCGTTTATTATTATGCTTTGCGCCAGCAAACTCCCAATGGAAACTCTATCATTATGGGAACAGTCCCTAGCATCCCACAAGAAATTAGTTAAATGGGAAAAGTTAGATAAGTTTCTCTCGCACAGATGCGAAGTAGTCGAACGTTTGGAATCTCGAAACCAAGAGTCAAATTATAACGGAAAAAAGAAGGAGGTAAATAGCAGAAACAACACGTCAAAATCAGAAAATTCCCAGCATCTATGTAAAATGTGTAACGCAAACCACGCTTTAAAAAATTGCTCTCAATTTTTGAATTTAAGTCCCCAGGTCAGGAACCAATTCGTTACCGAAAACAGAATTTGCCTCAACTGCTTAGCATATACTCATCTGCGTAGTGAGTGCCCTAGTAATTTCTCCTGTTCGCAGTGTAAGAAAAACCACCATTCCTTATTGCATTTTGCAAAACGTGATAGCAATAGTTCCAGTTCTACAACTTATCGTGACAATCAGGGGCCTGAAACTTCAGCTCAAGGTAGAGCAAGAGGAGCACTACCAACAACGACTCATGTCGCTAATATTGACAACGCAAGCGCCAACGAAACTACATTGCTTCCCACAGCAATAGTGAATATTAATCACCAGGGCGAAAACTTTAAAGCGCGTGCTTTTCTTGATCAGGGCTCTGAAAAAACATTCATATCTAAGAAGCTTCAACAACAACTTATGCTCCCGATAGAAAACAGGTCGTTCCAAATACATGGAATGGGTGGTCAAGTTGTAGGTCACTCGAACTCTCTCTGCACCTTTACATTGTACTCTGACAAATTTAATCGCCATGTTGATGTACAGGCTATAGTTGTTCCCAAAATCACTAAGATGTTGCCTAGTTTTTCACTTTCTCATTCTAATATCCCCTTCGTATCCTTTAAAACGATAGATCTCGCTGATCCAGACTTCTACTTGCCCAATCGCGTAGATTTGTTAATCGGAAGTAATATTCTTCCTCAAATTTTCCGCGAAGGTACTAAAACCATTTCTTCATATCTAATGGCACAATCCACTATTTTCGGGTGGGTCATTAGTGGCCCTGTTACCTTCGAATCCCTATCTGTGTTTTCGATTGGCGTGACCGAAGTAATGAGCGATCCGCTGGTCGATCAATTAAGGAAGTTTTGGGAGCAAGAAGAAGTCCCTTCTCAACGTCCACAATCGGAAGAAAATACATTTTGTGAATCCCTGTATCAACGCACAACTTATCGGAATAATGACGGTCGCTATGTGGTTAGACTGCCATTTAAATCTGAGTTCCCAACTGAAATAAGTCTCGGATCTTCCCGATCCCTTGCAAAAGCACAATATTTTAGTATGGAACGGTCCCTTTACAAAAAGCCAGAATTGGCAGAAACCTACAAAGCAGTCTTACAAGAATACATAACGTTGCGTCACATGCAACCCACAGTGTCAGCGGAAAATGTGTCTCCACACGGTTACAGATCCTTCTACTTACCACATCACGCGGTGGTTAAGCCAGAAAGTAAGAGCACGAAAGTAAGGGTAGTTTTTAATGCGTCTAAGAAAACAAGCTCCGGATTTTCCCTCAACGATATGCTTCATGTAGGCCCTACCCTACAGGCCGACTTAATGAGTTTAATTTTGAAGTGGAGAATATATAGATATGTATTTAATGGCGATATAGAGAAGATGTATCGACAGATTCTTGTTGCAAAAGAAGATATACAGTACCAACGGATCCTCTTTCGTCAGACCCCAAATGAATCCCTTCAGGACTATGCTTTGGAAACCGTAACCTTTGGAGTGAATTGTACCCCATATTTAGCCATTAGGACACTTCTGCAACTAGCGCATGACTCTGAAGAGCTCTACCCTCAAGCAGCTTATATTTTACGGAAAGATATATACGTAGACGACATATTATCAGGCTCCCATGATAAACAGTCAGCCATTGAATCTTTGTCTCAAGTCATTCTAGCATTGAAATCCGCAGGATTCCCACTGAAAAAGATTACCTCCAATTCTCCCGAAATTTTAGCATCCGTCCCTAAAGAAGATCTACTAGATACTGACTTTCTCAAATTTAAAGAAACAAGTGCTACGAAAACTCTGGGAATTCAATGGAACGCACTTTCGGATTCCTTCTCCTACACGATTGAAGCTGTTTCCCCAAGCACCGTCATAACTAAAAGACAAATTCTCTCCAATGTTGCGAAACTTTTCGACCCAGCTGGATGGATCTCCCCCATAATAATTCAAGCAAAAATTATCCTTCAACAGCTCTGGCTGGATGGAACCGGTTGGGACGAAAACGTTAAGCCCACCACATTGGAAAGATGGAATAAATTCATCGAAAATCTTCCCACAATCTCTACCCTAAAAATCCCGCGTTGGATTGGTTTCGCTCCTGCTCGCTTGATTCAAATTCACGGATTTTGTGATGCGTCGGAGAAAGCCTACTGTGCGGTAATTTACTTTCGAATCCAGGTAGACTCATCAATTATGTCTCACTTGTTCGCTTCAAAAACGAAAGTCGCCCCCATTGATCCAGTAAGCCTCCCGCGCTTAGAGCTCTGCGGAGCAGTTCTGTTGTCTAAATTAATCAAACAAGTCGTTAATTCAATGCCATTTCATAACTATGAGCTATTCCTTTGGACTGATTCTTCGATCGTCATAGGATGGTTAGAAAAGCCCCCTAATACATGGAAAACATATATCGCCAATCGCACGGCACAAATAATAAGAAATGTTGGAAATGTTCAATGGCGACACGTAAGATCGTGTGATAATCCTGCCGATTTGGGGTCTAGAGGTTGCGACACTCCTCAACTCCTCGAAAGTTCTCTATGGTGGAATGGGCCAATCTGGCTTCAAAAAACACCCGAGGAATGGCCAAAGCCCATAATATTAAAGGAACATTCCCTGGAAATTAAGCAAAGCGCAACCATGTTCTACTCATTCACTGCCGACAGAGGCGAAGATTGTGGTGTCGGAAGTGGGGATATTTTAGATAGATTTTCCAAATGGGACAAGGCTGTAAGGGTAATGACATATGTGTTTCGATTCCTCGAGGCTATTAAAGGAGCGGCACTAAACACGCCAAAATCCCAACCAGCTCTCACGGCCACGGTAAAAAGCATGTCCTCAGCGGAGTCCGTATCGTCTCTAATCAAACGGGTTCGACCAATCAATTGTAAGGAATTTTCCAATACAAAGTACAAATTAATTCATATAACCCAGACTGTACACTATAATGAAGATATCTGTTCCCTTCTCAAAAATAAAACGGTCTCTAAGAAAAGTTCTCTATATCCGCTACACCCATACCTTGATGAAAATAAGGTTATTCGATCAAACGGTAGAATTTCCAACTCCGATCTTCCCTTTAATGAACGTCACCCAATCATTCTTCCGGTGAAGTCAACTTTCTGCAAGCTCTATATTCTCTATACACATAATCTCCTCGTGCATGCAGAAATCAGTCTAATGTTAAGAGTAGTTCGAGGGGAGTATTTTGTGCCACGACTAAGAACAGCCCTTAGATTTTGTATCAGGAATTGTCTCACGTGCATTCGGTACAAAAAGGAGGTAAAGTCTCAGTTGATGGCAGCTCTCCCATTAGAGAGAATTTCTTTTTCCTTGCCCTTCACTTTCACTGGCGTAGATTTCGCCGGCCCATTCTCCATTAAAACATCCATTGTGAGGAACGCTCCGTATCATAAAGGGTATGTCTGCGTTTTCGTTTGCTTCTGCACGAAAGCCATACACCTCGAATTATGTTCAGATCTAACCACCGGCTGTTTCCAAGCCGCCTTCACTCGATTTGTGGGACGCCGAGGATTACCCAAAAGGGTCATGTCCGATAACGGAACTAACTTTGTTGGTGCAGAACGCTCGTTTCATGGTGAATACACAGCATTCATCCAATGTACTTCCCATGACATTGCAGAAAAATACGCTTCTCAAGGTCTTCAGTGGTCATTCATCCCCCCAAATGCACCACACATGGGAGGATTGTGGGAAGCGGGTGTAAAATCCTTCAAAATGCACTTTAAAAGAGTGGCACAAAATAGTAAATATACGTTTGAAGAGTTCACTACCCTTCTAACCCGAATTGAGTCCGTCCTGAACTCAAGACCCTTGTCGCCTATATCAGACGATCCCAACGAACTACTCGCACTTACTCCCGGACACTTTCTTCGTGGAGCTCCTCTGCTCGCCCTTCCTGAGGTGCCCAAAGAATACCTGTCCCTTCGAGATCGTTGGGAAAAATTAAAATGTTTGCATCACCAATTTGCCCAAAGATGGAAGGACGAGTATCTTAAGGATTTACAGAAAAGATACAAGTGGCAACATTCACAAGAAAATATTCACGAAGGACAACGTGTGGTCATTAAGGATGATCTCTTTCCCCCCAACGAGTGGAGATTAGCTCGAATCATCAAAATTTACTTTGGAAACGACGGTCTTGTTCGAGTTGCGGACCTAAAAACCCAAGCGGGAATGGTCACTCGAGCAATAAATAAACTTTGTGTTCTACCTGTCATAAGTATAGCTACTGAAACGTAAATAAATTTGCGTATTCTTTTAATTTACCCTTTCCCAATCTTTGATAGTTGTTCTCTAAATTTACATATACGAATATACAATCCAACACTCCCGACACTTACTTCCCACTTCTTCCTACGAATTATAGTACGCTCCTTCCTTCATAGTATTATTACTAATAATCTCTTTTATCCCACAGGGCACCAAAAAACCCCCAAATACATCAATGCCGTTTGTGTAAACGTTTTCATCCCCTCAGGTTCTGTAAGAGATTCCTCGACATGGACATTGACGAACGCCAGTATAAGGTCCGAATTTATGGTTACTGCCGAAATTGCCTGGCAAGATCGCATAAGACCGAGGAATGTACATCATCTGAGGTATGCCAGAAGTGTGGGTGGGCGCACCACACCCTACTCCATAAGCCAAGACATGGTACAACAGAAAGGACGACCCAACAACCATCTACCACGACGACGTCACATCGCTCCAGACCTGTCAACCGGCAATCAGCAGAAAGCGCAAGGCCATTGCGAGTGCAAGACCGCTTAACTTTGCCTAATCATCCGAGATGCAACAATATTGAGAGGTCCTCCAAACGCAAGAGAGATCGGTCAACTAAGCGTTCGCCGAGCCCCAAACGTATTTTGCAAGGAGCGCTACGGGCCCTGCAACGCCTTCAAAGGACTCTATAGTGGTTTGGCCATATTGGCCAAGGCGGCCAGAATGTTTAAAAGCCTTTCAACAAAACAGCAATTTATATATTTTTGTCATGAATTTTACTTAATTAATTTTTCTTTATTCAAAACTTTGAAAAAAAAAACGATTATACTTACTACTTTATATGAATTTTTAATGATTACCAAAATTATTTACGCTGCATTTAATTATTGTGAATTAGCATCTTTGAACGAACATTTATCTTAACGAAATAATTTTGTTGTAACTGAAAAATTTCCTTTTTGGGACTAATTCTTATAATTTGGGCAGCATACCTTTTCAAAATCTAATGTAATTTCACTTACTGATAGACACTTGACGTGTTAACAACTCAACACCTTGAAATCAATAAATTATATACCTACATATGTAAGTTTGTTTTGAAGAACACATTTGTTTTATTCATTTATTCCCAGCAGAGCCAGGTATCCCCCTCCTGAAGATCCCCTCCTTGCCTCCAGCGACAGAAGTTTGGATAGCTGGGCGTTAGTAAGCATATTGGCAAAAGTTAATCTAGCTTTCGACCAATTGACTATATGTATATACCCTCCACAAACATACATATTTAAATCTCTAAAGAAATACTCACTTGTTCCCTTCTACATACATAAGTAAGTACCCAATAATATATGCACACACATACCCACAAATATATATGTACATTCCTTCGTACATATATATTTCCTTTAGTTTTGTAGCGAGAGTACTGCAAAATTAAACAAATTGAGTTACGCCTTTTTTATATTAAGACATCGATATGTAGCTCTGACGTGATTTTTTGTATTGTAAAGTTTAATTAATAATTGATGTGAGCTCCTGGTCCTTTCTTGTTTAAAATTAATTTTTTTATTCAAATAGCTATCGATATTTTGCCAACAATTTGTTGGCCTCGCCAGGTATATTATTGTCCTGTACGTCATTGCAACTGTCGGGAACAAGTATTAATTTTGTGATAAAAGGAAAGGACACTTTGGCTTTCATTTATTTCATTCTTTAGCAAACAGTTTATTAGAACGACACTTAGATTTACATATGTATATTTACCAATATGCGTACCTCTAACTTTTATTTGTTATACTATTGAAGAAAAAGAAAGAAGACTTACTGCCAGGCCCACGATGTCAAACGTATTCGTTCTTTCGTACAACTTACATTTAAAACAAAAACTAATCCTAAATTTTTGTTTTTGTTTTAAATGTAATTGTGCGAAAGAACGAATACGTGTGACATCGTGGGCCTGGCAGTTAATAAAAAAATACTTAAGTACATGTGGCCTGTACAGGAACTATTTAACCATTTGTTAAAAAAAATCCACTACAATAAATGTGTAAAAAAGTAACGGAAGTTGTTTGAGTTGGGACTTTGTAAAAAAATGTTTAGCCCATTTGAGTCAGGTAGAATCATTTTGTATTGATGTTGTATTATATGACTTATTTTGTAAAGGCTGGGCGGCTGCTTATTAAAAAAACACAGGACAATATTAATATTAACCTTGAAAGAATTTTTAAGGAACTGTAAACAATTTAAGACAGACAATTTTATTGTTGTTTCGTCGTATAATGTCCGGAAAATAGCGATATCCCTATAAGAATTTCGTAGAATTGAGCCAATGAAAACATCGTGAACTAAGTTATAACGATACAACCCCCCATACAAAATTTCGCTTGTACATGATGCACCTTTTCTGAGTAAATTTATTACAGGATTCCCAGCTTTTACAAAATATATATATGTACGTTTTTTGCAAGAAATTATTAATTTCACATATGATACAGACTTGGTAACCTTAGCGAGGGAACTACTTCGTCATCTAACGGGGACTCATGCGGAAGGCGTGATCTCTTTTTTATCATTCGTGGTAGGAAGCTGTGGTCTATGAGTTTAGAGTATTATTTCTTTAAAGTGTGAAAAGCAATGGAAAGCAATAAACGAAAAAAATTTTGTTTTAAAAAATTCGCAACTTTTAATGACGAAACAAAAAAATTTACATGTCTCATTGAAACATGTAAAAAAGAACTAAGTGCAGGAAGTAATTCAAATCTTAAACGGCATTATAAACTTGTGCATAACATTGTTATTGATGGAGTGGAGACACTTCCGAAGGGTATTGAAAAAAAACTACACTAACTAAATTAAACACTACATTGAACAGAGAAGAATTCTTAAAATGTTGCATTGGGCTAGTGTCCAAAAAAAATATACCGCTACGTATTTTTGACGACAAAGATTTTGTTAAAAAAATTTTACGGCCCTACGAAGAAAAATTTGAAATTACTTTTAACTCCAATAATATTTCAAATATTCTTGGAGACACCAATCAAGAAATAAAAAGAGTTATAGCGAAGATGGTAGAAAACAAAATGATTAGTTTAAAAATTGATGTCGTCAGTCGCCAAGACAAGCATATTTTGGGAGTAAACATACAATATATACGTGATTTTAAAATTTGTATAAACACCATACATAGGTAAATTTCATCTCATAAAGTCTCATCTTGTTAGTTTTGTTTTAACCATATATAAATTTTGCACACAGGTATGATTCAACTAAATAAAAAACACACGGCCCAATATTTAAAAGAGGAAATAATGAAATGTCTTGAAGAATACAATATCGACATAAAACAAATTTATTCTAACACTACCGATAATGGCGCCAACGTAGTCAAAGTTTCAAAGCTACTACAAGAATTGCAGGATGATAATTTAACGCAGACAGAAGATGGAGAACATGACAATACAAAAACATATGACGCAATTGAGAACCAACTTTCCTCGGTATTTTCATTGGTCCGTTGTGCAGCGCACACGATACAACTAGCGGCATATGATGTCATTGGAACTTTGGAAACAGAAATTAAGGATGTGCGAGATATTGCAAAAAAGATTCGAACTATATTAAGGACAGGAAATCAGGATATAAGCCTACCATGTCTAGATAATGCGACTAGATGGAATTCTACATACGACATGATTATTTCCATATTAGGTGTCAAAGAGTATATTAATGAACTCGATGACTCTACATATATATCCGTCAATTTGATATTTGTGGAAAGTTTTGCTGCTGCATTTAAACCATTGGCTGAATGCACAATACATATGCAAAAAGAGCAATATATTATTGGAGATTTTTTCGCGACTGGTTGGAATGTGAGTTAGATTTACAAGATATGATCCAAACAAACTAAAATGCGGATGCTTTACATAAAGCAATGGCAACAAGAAAACGTAAGCTTCTGGAAAACGATGCCTTTGTCGCAGCATTGTATTTAGATCCCCGCTTTAATTTTCAGGGAACTCCGCTACTTACCAACGACCCAAAAACAAACTGCAATAGTAGGTTTACATTTTTAAGTTGGAAACAAAATTTAAATATAATTACTTTTTTCAGGATCATTTAATGAAAACATATGAAATTATTAATCATTTATCGCATGCGACATCTTCGCAAGACGAAAATGACATTATTTCATTTTCCGAAACTTCTAGCTCATTGGATATTACACCAAGTACGTCAAATGCCGCTCACTCTAAGCTAGCGCAACATATAAAGCTACTTGTAAATGCATCTCAGTTAACAACATATAATCAAAAATATAACATAAAAACAGAACTTCTTGCTTTATGTGAAAAACCAATGCAACCTTTAGATATTAACGTGTTGGAATATTGGAAAAAAGTTTCTCAACACAATTAGAATTAAGTCAGCTTGCCGAAGTGGTACTTGCTGTACCTGCAACACAAGTTTCTGTAGAACGTGCATTTAGTGCACTTGCTACAATCATGACCAAGTTAAGATCTAAGCTCTCAAAGAAGTCTCTTTCTAATATTTTAATTACAAAATTAAACTTTGACTTGCTCGACTGCTCAGCCCTTAAAATAAAAAACAGTGAATAAAAACAGTTTAATTTTGAGCACACAGAGGCATTTTTTTGTTTTTATTTATTCCCTATAGCTGCTAATGAATTATTTTAATTTTATTTTTAAATAAATTTGGTTGAAACAATTGTTGTCGTTTTCATTTACATGTATCAGATTTTTTCAATAGCTAATGTTTTAATTTTAGCCATACTCGAACTTAAAGTACAGTCACACCAAAGAATATAAATTGTATAGAAGGTGCATCATGTACAACCGAAATTTTGTATGGCGGGTTGTGTCGTTATAACTTAGTTCACGATGTTTTCATTGGCTCAATTCCACGAAATTCTTGTAGGGATATCGCTATTTTTCGGACATTATACGACGAAACAACAATAAAATTGTCTGTCTTAAATATTTTACAGTTCCTTAAAAATTCTTTCAAGGTTAATATTAATATTGTCCTGTGTTTTTTTAATAAGCAGCCGCCCAGCCTTTACAAAATAAGTCATATAATACAACATCAATACAAAATGATTCTACCTGACTTAAATGGGCTAAACATTTTTTACAAAGTCCAAGTCAAACAACTTCCGTTACTTTTTTACACATTTATTGTAGTGGATTTTTTTTAACAAATGGTTAAATAGTTCTTGTACAGGCCACAGGTACTTAAGTATTTTTTTATTAACTGCCAGGCCCACGATGTCACACGTATTCGTTCTTTCGCACAATTACATTTAAAACAAAAACAAAAATTTAGAATTAGTTTTTGTTTTAAATGTAAGTTGTACGAAAGAACGAATACGTTTGACATCGTGGGCCTGGCAGTAAGTCTTCTTTCTTTTTCTTCAATAGTATAACAAATAAAAGTTAGAGGTACGCATATTGGTAAATATATATTTAAATCTAAGTGTCGTTCTAATAAACTGTTTGCTAAAGAATGAAATAAATGAAAGCCAAAGTGTCCTTTCCTTTTATCACAAAATTAATACTTGTTCCCGACAGTTGCAATGACGTACAGGACAATAATATACCTGGCGAGGCCAACAAATTGTTGGCAAAATATCGATAGCTATTTGAATAAAAAAATTAATTTTAAACAAGAAAGGACCAGGAGCTCACATCAATTATTAATTAAACTTTACAATAAAAAAATCACGTCAGAGCTACATATCGATGTCTTAATATAAAAAAAGGCGTAACTCAATTTTTTTCAAAATAGCATTTTTTATTTATTCTCGTTAACAAAAGTCATGCACCTTATCTCAAATAACAATTTTAATGAGAAATAAAATGTGTTGCCTCTTTTTGTTGAAAATTGCATTAAAATTTTTTTGTATCTAAAATTTTGCCGATTTTATTAAGTTTTTTCCTTCTCCTGTAAAGTAACAAAAAAACGAGTTATGCCTTTTTTATATTAAGACATCGATATGTAGATAAAAATTATAAGATACCTCAAATGAAGTTCAAATGCTTAAAAAGTGTTTTCGCCTTTATTAGTTTTATTGTATCGAAATTATATCAATTCATTAAAACTTAAATGTAGATAAAAAATTTAATTAAGAAAGGTGCATAGATTCGATCACAATTGATGCAGTTCCATTCGTACAATAATAACATATGCAATAACACACATCCATACATTAAATTTTAATGGAATTATCAATAAAAAGAGGCAACACATTTTATTTCTCATTAAAATTGTTATTTAAGATAAGGTGCATGACATTTGTTAACGAGAATAAACAAAAAATGCTATTTTGAAAAAAATTGAGTTACGCCTTTTTTATATTAAGACATCGATATGTAGCTCTGACGTGATTTTTTGTATTGTAAAGTTTAATTAATAATTGATGTGAGCTCCTGGTCCTTTCTTGTTTAAAATTAATTTTTTTTATTCAAATAGCTATCGATATTTTGCCAACAATTTGTTGGCCTCGCCAGGTATATTATTGTCCTGTACGTCATTGCAACTGTCGGGAACAAGTATTAATTTTGTGATAAAAGGAAAGGACACTTTGGCTTTCATTTATTTTATTCTTTAGCAAACAGTTTATTAGAACGACACTTAGATTTACATATGTATATTTACCAATATGCGTACCTCTAACTTTTATTTGTTATACTATTGAAGAAAAAGAAAGAAGACTTACTGCCAGGCCCACGATGTCAAACGTATTCGTTCTTTCGTACAACTTACATTTAAAACAAAAACAAAAATTTAGAATTAGTTTTTGTTTTAAATGTAATTGTGCGAAAGAACGAATACGTGTGACATCGTGGGCCTGACAGTTAATAAAAAAATACTTAAGTACCTGTGGCCTGTACAAGAACTATTTAACCATTTGTTAAAAAAAATCCACTACAATAATTGTGTAAAAAAGTAACGGAAGTTGTTTGAGTTGGGACTTTGTAAAAAAATGTTTAGCCCATTTAAGTCAGGTAGAATCATTTTGTATTGATGTTGTATTATATGACTTATTTTGTAAAGGCTGGGCGGCTGCTTATTAAAAAAACACAGGACAATATTAATATTAACCTTGAAAGAATTTTTAAGGAACTGTAAACAATTTAAGACAGACAATTTTATTGTTGTTTCGTCGTATAATGTCCGAAAAATAGCGATATCCCTATAAGAATTTAGTAGAATTGAGCCAATGAAAACATCGTGAACTAAGTTATAACGATACAACCCCCCATACAAAATTTCGCTTGTACATGATGCATCTTTTCTGAGTAAATTTATTACAGGATTCCCAGCTTTTACAAAATATATATATATATGTGCGTTTTTTTGCAAGAAATTATTAATTTCACATATGATACAGACTTGGTAACCTTAGCGAGGGAACTACTTCGTCATCTAACGGGGACTCATGCGGAAGGCGTGATCTCTTTTCTATCATTCGTGGTAGGAAGCTGTGGTCTATGAGTTTAGAGTATTATTTCTTTAAAGTGTGAAAAGCAATGGAAAGCAATAAACGAAAAAAATTTTGTTTTAAAAAATTCGCAACTTTTAATGACGAAACAAAAAAATTTACATGTCTCATTGAAACCTGTAAAAAAGAACTGAGTGCAGGAAGTAATTCAAATCTTAAACGGCATTATAAACTTGTGCATAACATTGTTATTGATGGAGTGGAGACACTTCCGAAGGGTATTGAAAAAAACTACACTAACTAAATTAAACACTACATTGAACAGAGAAGAATTCTTAAAATGTTGCATTGGGCTAGTGTCCAAAAAAAATATACCGCTACGTATTTTTGACGACAAAGATTTTTTTTAAAAAATTATACGGCCCTACGAAGAAAAATTTGAAATTACTTTTAACTCCAATAATATTTCAAATATTCTTGGAGACACCAATCAAGAAATAAAAAGAGTTATAGCGAAGATGGTAGAAAACAAAATGATTAGTTTAAAAATTGATGTCGTCAGTCGCCAAGACAAGCATATTTTGGGAGTAAACATACAATATATACGTGATTTTAAAATTTGTATAAACACCATACATAGGTAAATTTTATCTCATAAAGTCTCATCTTGTTAGTTTTGTTTTAACCATATATAAATTTTGCACACAGGTATGATTCAACTAAATAAAAAACACACGGCCCAATATTTAAAAGAGGAAATAATGAAATGTCTTGAAGAATACAATATCGACATAAAACAAATTTATTCTAACACTACCGATAATGGCGCCAACGTAGTCAAAGTTTCAAAGCTACTACAAGAATTGCAGGATGATAATTTAACGCAGACAGAAGATGGAGAACATGACAATACAAAAACATATGACGCAATTGAGAACCAACTTTCCTCGGTATTTTCATTGGTCCGTTGTGCAGCGCACACGATACAACTAGCGGCATATGATGTCATTGGAACTTTGGAAACAGAAATTAAGGATGTGCGAGATATTGCAAAAAAGATTCGAACTATATTAAGGACAGGAAATCAGGATATAAATCAGGTCTAGATAATGCGACTAGATGGAATTCTACATACGACATGATTATTTCCATATTAGGTGTCAAAGAGTATATTAATGAACTCGATGACTCTACAATTATATCCGTCAATTGGATATTTGTGGAAAGTTTTGCTGCTGCATTTAAACCATTGGCTGAATGCACAATACATATGCAAAAAGAGCAATATATTATTGGAGATTTTTTTCGCGACTGGTTGGAATGTGAGTTAGATTTACAAGATATGATCCAAACAAACTAAAATGCGGATGCTTTACATAAAGCAATGGCAACAAGAAAACGTAAGCTTCTGGAAAACGATGCCTTTGTCGCAGCATTGTATTTAGATCCCCGCTTTAATTTTCAGGGAACTCCGCTACTTACCAACGACCAAAAACAAACTGCAATAGTAGGTTTACATTTTTAAGTTGGAAACAAATTTTAAATATAATTACTTTTTTCAGGATCATTTAATGAAAACATATGAAATTATTAATCATTTATCGCATGCGACATCTTCGCAAGACGAAAATGACATTATTTCATTTTCCGAAACTTCTAGCTCATTGGATATTACACCAAGTACGTCAAATGCCGCTCACTCTAAGCTAGCGCAACATATAAAGCTACTTGTAAATGCATCTCAGTTAACAACATATAATCAAAAATATAACATAAAAACAGAACTTCTTGCTTTATGTGAAAAACCAATGCAACCTTTAGATATTAACGTGTTGGAATATTGGAAAAAAGTTTCTCAACACAATTTAGAATTAAGTCAGCTTGCCGAAGTGGTACTTGCTGTACCTGCAACACAAGTTTCTGCAGAACGTGCATTTAGTGCACTTGCTACAATCATGACCAAGTTAAGATCTAAGCTCTCAAAGAAGTCTCTTTCTAATATTTTAATTACAAAATTAAACTTTGACTTGCTCGACTGCTCAGCCCTTAAAATAGAAAACAGTGAATAAAAACAGTTTAATTTTGAGCACACAGAGGCATTTTTTTGTTTTTATTTATTCCCTATAGCTGCTAATGAATTATTTTAATTTTATTTTTAAATAAATTTGGTTGAAACAATTGTTGTCGTTTTCATTTACATGTATCAGATTTTTTCAATAGCTAATGTTTTAATTTTTAGCCATACTCGAACTTAAAGTACAGTCACACCAAAGAATATAAATTGTATAGAAGGTGCATCATGTACAAGCGAAATTTTGTATGGGGGGTTGTATCGTTATAACTTAGTTCACGATGTTTTCATTGGCTCAATTCTACTAAATTCTTATAGGGATATCGCTATTTTTCGGACATTATACGACGAAACAACAATAAAATTGTCTGTCTTAAATTGTTTACAGTTCCTTAAAAATTCTTTCAAGGTTAATATTAATATTGTCCTGCGTTTTTTTAATAAGCAGCCGCCCAGCCTTTACAAAATAAGTCATATAATACAACATCAATACAAAATGATTCTACCTGACTTAAATAGGCTAAACATTTTTTTACAAAGTCCTAAGTCAAACAACTTCCGTTACTTTTTTACACATTTATTGTAGTGGATTTTTTTTAACAAATGGTTAAATAGTTCTTGTACAGGCCACAGGTACTTAAGTATTTTTTTATTAACTGCCAGGCCCACGATGTCACACGTATTCGTTCTTTCGCACAATTACATTTAAAACAAAAACTAATTCTAAATTTTTGTTTTTGTTTTAAATGTAAGTTGTACGAAAGAACGAATACGTTTGACATCGTGGGCCTGGCAGTAAGTCTTCTTTCTTTTTCTTCAATAGTATAACAAATAAAAGTTAGAGGTACGCATATTGGTAAATATACATATGTATTGCATTTGGGCTAGTGTCCAAAAAAAATATACCGCTACGTATTTTTGACGACAAAGATTTTTTTTAAAAAATTATACGGCCCTACGAAGAAAAATTTGAAATTACTTTTAACTCCAATAATATTTCAAATATTCTTGGAGACACCAATCAAGAAATAAAAAGAGTTATAGCGAAGATGGTAGAAAACAAAATGATTAGTTTAAAAATTGATGTCGTCAGTCGCCAAGACAAGCATATTTTGGGAGTAAACATACAATATATACGTGATTTTAAAATTTGTATAAACACCATACATAGGTAAATTTTATCTCATAAAGTCTCATCTTGTTAGTTTTGTTTTAACCATATATAAATTTTGCACACAGGTATGATTCAACTAAATAAAAAACACACGGCCCAATATTTAAAAGAGGAAATAATGAAATGTCTTGAAGAATACAATATCGACATAAAACAAATTTATTCTAACACTACCGATAATGGCGCCAACGTAGTCAAAGTTTCAAAGCTACTACAAGAATTGCAGGATGATAATTTAACGCAGACAGAAGATGGAGAACATGACAATACAAAAACATATGACGCAATTGAGAACCAACTTTCCTCGGTATTTTCATTGGTCCGTTGTGCAGCGCACACGATACAACTAGCGGCATATGATGTCATTGGAACTTTGGAAACAGAAATTAAGGATGTGCGAGATATTGCAAAAAAGATTCGAACTATATTAAGGACAGGAAATCAGGATATAAATCAGGTCTAGATAATGCGACTAGATGGAATTCTACATACGACATGATTATTTCCATATTAGGTGTCAAAGAGTATATTAATGAACTCGATGACTCTACAAATATATCCGTCAATTGGATATTTGTGGAAAGTTTTGCTGCTGCATTTAAACCATTGGCTGAATGCACAATACATATGCAAAAAGAGCAATATATTATTGGAGATTTTTTTCGCGACTGGTTGGAATGTGAGTTAGATTTACAAGATATGATCCAAACAAACTAAAATGCGGATGCTTTACATAAAGCAATGGCAACAAGAAAACGTAAGCTTCTGGAAAACGATGCCTTTGTCGCAGCATTGTATTTAGATCCCCGCTTTAATTTTCAGGGAACTCCGCTACTTACCAACGACCAAAAACAAACTGCAATAGTAGGTTTACATTTTTAAGTTGGAAACAAATTTTAAATATAATTACTTTTTTCAGGATCATTTAATGAAAACATATGAAATTATTAATCATTTATCGCATGCGACATCTTCGCAAGACGAAAATGACATTATTTCATTTTCCGAAACTTCTAGCTCATTGGATATTACACCAAGTACGTCAAATGCCGCTCACTCTAAGCTAGCGCAACATATAAAGCTACTTGTAAATGCATCTCAGTTAACAACATATAATCAAAAATATAACATAAAAACAGAACTTCTTGCTTTATGTGAAAAACCAATGCAACCTTTAGATATTAACGTGTTGGAATATTGGAAAAAAGTTTCTCAACACAATTTAGAATTAAGTCAGCTTGCCGAAGTGGTACTTGCTGTACCTGCAACACAAGTTTCTGCAGAACGTGCATTTAGTGCACTTGCTACAATCATGACCAAGTTAAGATCTAAGCTCTCAAAGAAGTCTCTTTCTAATATTTTAATTACAAAATTAAACTTTGACTTGCTCGACTGCTCAGCCCTTAAAATAGAAAACAGTGAATAAAAACAGTTTAATTTTGAGCACACAGAGGCATTTTTTTGTTTTTATTTATTCCCTATAGCTGCTAATGAATTATTTTAATTTTATTTTTAAATAAATTTGGTTGAAACAATTGTTGTCGTTTTCATTTACATGTATCAGATTTTTTCAATAGCTAATGTTTTAATTTTTAGCCATACTCGAACTTAAAGTACAGTCACACCAAAGAATATAAATTGTATAGAAGGTGCATCATGTACAAGCGAAATTTTGTATGGGGGGTTGTATCGTTATAACTTAGTTCACGATGTTTTCATTGGCTCAATTCTACTAAATTCTTATAGGGATATCGCTATTTTTCGGACATTATACGACGAAACAACAATAAAATTGTCTGTCTTAAATTGTTTACAGTTCCTTAAAAATTCTTTCAAGGTTAATATTAATATTGTCCTGCGTTTTTTTAATAAGCAGCCGCCCAGCCTTTACAAAATAAGTCATATAATACAACATCAATACAAAATGATTCTACCTGACTTAAATAGGCTAAACATTTTTTTACAAAGTCCTAAGTCAAACAACTTCCGTTACTTTTTTACACATTTATTGTAGTGGATTTTTTTTAACAAATGGTTAAATAGTTCTTGTACAGGCCACAGGTACTTAAGTATTTTTTTATTAACTGCCAGGCCCACGATGTCACACGTATTCGTTCTTTCGCACAATTACATTTAAAACAAAAACTAATTCTAAATTTTTGTTTTTGTTTTAAATGTAAGTTGTACGAAAGAACGAATACGTTTGACATCGTGGGCCTGGCAGTAAGTCTTCTTTCTTTTTCTTCAATAGTATAACAAATAAAAGTTAGAGGTACGCATATTGGTAAATATACATATGTATTGCATTTGGGCTAGTGTCCAAAAAAAATATACCGCTACGTATTTTTGACGACAAAGATTTTTTTTAAAAAATTATACGGCCCTACGAAGAAAAATTTGAAATTACTTTTAACTCCAATAATATTTCAAATATTCTTGGAGACACCAATCAAGAAATAAAAAGAGTTATAGCGAAGATGGTAGAAAACAAAATGATTAGTTTAAAAATTGATGTCGTCAGTCGCCAAGACAAGCATATTTTGGGAGTAAACATACAATATATACGTGATTTTAAAATTTGTATAAACACCATACATAGGTAAATTTTATCTCATAAAGTCTCATCTTGTTAGTTTTGTTTTAACCATATATAAATTTTGCACACAGGTATGATTCAACTAAATAAAAAACACACGGCCCAATATTTAAAAGAGGAAATAATGAAATGTCTTGAAGAATACAATATCGACATAAAACAAATTTATTCTAACACTACCGATAATGGCGCCAACGTAGTCAAAGTTTCAAAGCTACTACAAGAATTGCAGGATGATAATTTAACGCAGACAGAAGATGGAGAACATGACAATACAAAAACATATGACGCAATTGAGAACCAACTTTCCTCGGTATTTTCATTGGTCCGTTGTGCAGCGCACACGATACAACTAGCGGCATATGATGTCATTGGAACTTTGGAAACAGAAATTAAGGATGTGCGAGATATTGCAAAAAAGATTCGAACTATATTAAGGACAGGAAATCAGGATATAAATCAGGTCTAGATAATGCGACTAGATGGAATTCTACATACGACATGATTATTTCCATATTAGGTGTCAAAGAGTATATTAATGAACTCGATGACTCTACAAATATATCCGTCAATTGGATATTTGTGGAAAGTTTTGCTGCTGCATTTAAACCATTGGCTGAATGCACAATACATATGCAAAAAGAGCAATATATTATTGGAGATTTTTTTCGCGACTGGTTGGAATGTGAGTTAGATTTACAAGATATGATCCAAACAAACTAAAATGCGGATGCTTTACATAAAGCAATGGCAACAAGAAAACGTAAGCTTCTGGAAAACGATGCCTTTGTCGCAGCATTGTATTTAGATCCCCGCTTTAATTTTCAGGGAACTCCGCTACTTACCAACGACCAAAAACAAACTGCAATAGTAGGTTTACATTTTTAAGTTGGAAACAAATTTTAAATATAATTACTTTTTTCAGGATCATTTAATGAAAACATATGAAATTATTAATCATTTATCGCATGCGACATCTTCGCAAGACGAAAATGACATTATTTCATTTTCCGAAACTTCTAGCTCATTGGATATTACACCAAGTACGTCAAATGCCGCTCACTCTAAGCTAGCGCAACATATAAAGCTACTTGTAAATACATCTCAGTTAACAACATATAATCAAAAATATAACATAAAAACAGAACTTCTTGCTTTATGTGAAAAACCAATGCAACCTTTAGATATTAGATATTAATATTGGAAAAAAGTTTCTCAACACAATTTAGAATTAAGTCAGCTTGCCGAAGTGGTACTTGCTGTACCTGCAACACAAGTTTCTGCAGAACGTGCATTTAGTGCACTTGCTACAATCATGACCAAGTTAAGATCTAAGCTCTCAAAGAAGTCTCTTTCTAATATTTTAATTACAAAATTAAACTTTGACTTGCTCGACTGCTCAGCCCTTAAAATAGAAAACAGTGAATAAAAACAGTTTAATTTTGAGCACACAGAGGCATTTTTTTGTTTTTATTTATTCCCTATAGCTGCTAATGAATTATTTTAATTTTATTTTTAAATAAATTTGGTTGAAACAATTGTTGTCGTTTTCATTTACATGTATCAGATTTTTTCAATAGCTAATGTTTTAATTTTTAGCCATACTCGAACTTAAAGTACAGTCACACCAAAGAATATAAATTGTATAGAAGGTGCATCATGTACAACCGAAATTTTGTATGGCGGGTTGTGTCGTTATAACTTAGTTCACGATGTTTTCATTGGCTCAATTCCACGAAATTCTTATAGGGATATCGCTATTTTTCGGACATTATACGACGAAACAACAATAAAATTGTCTGTCTTAAATATTTTACAGTTCCTTAAAAATTCTTTCAAGGTTAATATTAATATTGTCCTGTGTTTTTTTAATAAGCAGCCGCCCAGCCTTTACAAAATAAGTCATATAATACAACATCAATACAAAATGATTCTACCTGACTTAAATAGGCTAAACATTTTTTTACAAAGTCCTAAGTCAAACAACTTCCGTTACTTTTTTACACATTTATTGTAGTGGATTTTTTTTAACAAATGGTTAAATAGTTCTTGTACAGGCCACAGGTACTTAAGTATTTTTTTATTAACTGCCAGGCCCACGATGTCACACGTATTCGTTCTTTCGCACAATTACATTTAAAACAAAAACAAAAATTTAGAATTAGTTTTTGTTTTAAATGTAAGTTGTACGAAAGAACAAATACGTTTGACATCGTGGGCCTGGCAGTAAGTCTTCTTTCTTTTTCTTCAATAGTATAACAAATAAAAGTTAGAGGTACGCATATTGGTAAATATATATTTAAATCTAAGTGTCGTTCTAATAAACTGTTTGCTAAAGAATGAAATAAATGAAAGCCAAAGTGTCCTTTCCTTTTATCACAAAATTAATACTTGTTCCCGACAGTTGCAATGACGTACAGGACAATAATATACCTGGCGAGGCCACAAATTGTTGGCAAAATATCGATAGCTATTTGAATAAAAAAATTAATTTTAAACAAGAAAGGACCAGGAGCTCACATCAGTTATTAATTAAACTTTACAATAAAAAAATCACGTCAGAGCTACATATCGATGTCTTAATATAAAAAAAGGCGTAACTAAATTTTTTTCAAAATAGCATTTTTTGTTTATTCTCGTTAACAAATGTCATGCACCTTATCTCAAATAACAATATTAATGAGAAATAAAATGTGTTGCCTCTTTTTATTGAAAATTGCATTAAAATTTTTTTGTATCTAAAATTTTGCCGATTTTATTAAGTTTTCTCCTTCTCCTGTAAAGTAACAAAAAAAACGAGTTATGCCTTTTTTATATTAAGGCATCGATATGTAGATAAAAATTTTAAGATACCTCCAATGAAGTTCAAATGCTTAAAAAGTGTTTTCGCCTTTATTAGTTTTATTGTATCGAAATTATATCAATTCAATAAAACTTAAATGTAGATAAAAAATTTAATTAAGAAAGGTGCATAGATTCGATCACAATTGATGCAGTTCCATTCGTACAATAATAACATATGCAATAACACACATCCATACATAAGCAATAAATATGTAACACTATCCCGTGTATCGTACATGTACTTTTTTGAGTACACGTACACGAACTGCGAGTGTCCGTACATATATGTTCTTTTTTGAGCATACGTACACGAACTTCGTGTGTCCGGACATATATGTACTTTTTTGAGAACACGCACACGAACTTCGTGTTCGGCTACACTCAAACCTGTGTATCGCACATGTACCTTTTTTGCCGTACACGAACTTAACATAAAATACAAGCGACCAATGACTGGTGCCGACACAATTACAGAATGTAAAACAATACATCATAATATTCGTAATCAACTTAAAATGTATGGATTTATTTTACGAAAGTGGTTGTCAAATAAGGAAGAAATAATTGAAAGTATTGGCGATTGTGCACAAAATGAGCTATTGCTAATCAAAGATGACAAATCTGTTAAAACTTTGGGACTGCAATGGGATCCGAGGATGGACAACTTTAAATTCACAATTAACTTTTCAAATAAAGAAAAAATTACGAAAAGACATGTCATATCTGAAGTGGCGAAAATCTTCGACTCCTTAGGGTGGTTGTCACCAGATAATACAAAATTGTTGGCATCTGGCATAACAACAGAAGACTATTTTGAGAAAAAGTATTACGAAGCCTTATTAAATGTGTAAAGAGAAATTCGACTTTTAATAAAAACTCAACTGCAGGAGGAACAGCTAAGCGTTTCAGAAATTCCTTAACCATCAAAAAAAGGCAGTAAATTAAAAGAAATAATAACTATGGAAACAAATGATGAATTATGGGAGCAATTTGTTGAAATGGCAGATTGGTTAAACGACTGGTATGAGGAATTATCAATTAACATTGCCAATATGCCCTACAAAAAATTACTAATAAAAGAAAAATTGCTGGAAACGTGATACAAAAAATTCCAAGATTTATATAATAATTTAGGTGAATCTAAAAAGTCCAAAGACGCACATAAAATTATGCTGAATACAGAAAAACCTTTGCTCAAAAAAGTACATATATGTACGGACACGAAGTTCGTGTACGTGTGCTCAAAAAAGTACATACATGTACGATACACGGAATAGAGTGTTACATATTTATTGCTTATGTATGGATGTTTGTTATTGCATATTTTATTATTGTACGAATGGAACTGCATCAATTGTGATCGAATCTATGCACCTTTCTTAATTAAATTTTTTATCTACATTTAAGTTTTAATGAATTGATATAATTTCGATACAATAAAACTAATAAAGGCGAAAACACTTTTTAAGCATTTGAACTTCATTGGAGGTATCTTATAATTTTTATCTACATATCGATGTCTAAATATAAAAAAGGCATAACTCGTTTTTTGTTACTTTACAGGAGAAGGAAAAAACTTAATAAATCTGCAAAATTTTAGATACAAACAAATTTTAATGGAATTTTCAATAAAAAGAGGCAACACATTTTATTTCTAATTAAAATTGTTATTTAAGATAAGGTGCATGACTTTTGTTAACGAGAATAAATAAAAAATGCTATTTTGAAAAAAATTGAGTTACGCCTTTTTTATATTAAGACATCGATATGTAGCTCTGACGTGATTTTTTTTATTGTAAAGTTTAATTAATAATTGATGTGAGCTCCTGGTCCTTTCTTGTTTAAATTAAATTTTTTTATTCAAATAGCTATCGATATTTTGCCAACAATTTGTTGGCCGCGCCAGGTATATTATTGTCCTGTACGTCATTGCAACTGTCGGGAACAAGTATTAATTTTGTGATAAAAGGAAAGGACACTTTGGCTTTCATTTATTTCATTCTTTAGCAAACAGTTTATTAGAACGACACTTAGATTTACATATATTTACCAATATGCGTACCTCTAACTTTTATTTGTTATACTATTGAAGAAAAAGAAAGAAGACTTACTGCCAGGCCCACGATGTCAAACGTATTCGTTCTTTCGTACAACTTACATTTAAAACAAAAACTAATTCTAAATTTTTGTTTTTGTTTTAAATGTAATTGTGCGAAAGAACGAATACGTGTGACATCGTGGGCCTGGCAGTTAATAAAAAAATACTTAAGTACCTGTGGCCTGTACAAGAACTATTTAACCATTTGTTAAAAAAAATCCACTACAATAAATGTGTAAAAAAGTAACGGAAGTTTTTTGAGTTGGGACTTTGTAAAAAAATGTTTAGCCCATTTAAGTCAGGTAGAATCATTTTGTATTGATGTTGTATTATATGACTTATTTTGTAAAGGCTGGGCGGCTGCTTATTAAAAAAACACAGGACAATATTAATATTAACCTTGAAAGAATTTTTAAGAAACTGTAAACAATTTAAGACAGACAATTTTATTGTTGTTTCGTCGTATAATGTCCGAAAAATAGCGATATCCCTATAAGAATTTAGTAGAATTGAGCCAATGAAAACATCGTGAACTAAGTTATAACGATACAACCCCCCATACAAAATTTCGCTTGTACATGATGCACCTTTTCTGAGTAAATTTATTACAGGATTCCCAGCTTTTACAAAATATATATATGTGCGTTTTTTGCAAGAAATTATTAATTTCACATATGATACAGACTTGGTAACCTTAGCGAGGGAACTACTTCGTCATCTAACGGGGACTCATGCGGAAGGCGTGATCTCTTTTCTATCATTCGTGGTAGGAAGCTGTGGTCTATGAGTTTAGAGTATTATTTCTTTAAAGTGTGAAAAGCAATGGAAAGCAATAAACGAAAAAAATTTTGTTTTAAAAAATTCGCAACGTTTAATGACGAAACAAAAAAATTTACAAGTCTCATTGAAACCTGTAAAAAAGAACTGAGTGCAGGAAGTAATTCAAATCTTAAACGGCATTATAAACTTGTGCATAACATTGTTATTGATGGAGTGGAGACACTTCCGAAGGGTATTGAAAAAAAACTACACTAACTAAATTAAACACTACATTGAACAGAGAAGAATTCTTAAAATGTTGCATTGGGCTAGTGTCCAAAAAAAATATACCGCTACGTATTTTTGACGACAAAGATTTTTTTAAAAAAATTATACGGCCCTACGAAGAAAAATTTTAAATTACTTTTAACTCCAATAATATTTCAAATATTCTTGGAGACACCAATCAAGAAATAAAAAGAGTTATAGCGAAGATGGTAGAAAACAAAATGATTAGTTTAAAAATTGATGTCGTCAGTCGCCAAGACAAGCATATTTTGGGAGTAAACATACAATATATACGTGATTTTAAAATTTGTATAAAAAGTCTCATCTTGTTAGTTTTGTTTTAACCATATATAAATTTTGCACACAGGTATGATTCAACTAAATAAAAAACACACGGCCCAATATTTAAAAGAGGAAATAATGAAATGTCTTGAAGAATACAATATCGACTTAAACAAATTTATTCTAACACTACCGGTAATGGCGCCAACGTAGTCAAAGTTTCAAAGCTACTACAAGAATTGCAGGATGATAATTTAACGCAGACAGAAGATGGAGAACATGACAATACAAAAACATATGACGCAATTGAGAACCAACTTTCCTCGGTATTTTCATTGGTCCGTTGTGCAGCGCACACGATACAACTACCGGCATATGATGTCATTGGAGCTTTGGAAACAGAAATTAAGGATGTGCGAGATATTGCAAAAAAGATTCGAACTATATTAAGGACAGGAAATCAGGATATAAGCCTACCATGTCTAGATAATGCGACTAGATGGAATTCTACATACGACATTATTATTTCCATATTAGGTCTCAAAGAGTATATTAATGAACTCGATGACTCTACAAATATATCCGTCAATTGGATATTTATGGAAAGTTTTGCTGCTGCATTTAAACCATTGGCTGAATGCACAATACATATGCAAAAAGAGCAATATATTATTGGAGATTTTTTTCGCGACTGGTTGGAATGTGAGTTAGATTTACAAGATATGATCCAAACAAACTAGAATGCGGATGCTTTACATAAAGCAATGGCAATAAGAAAACGTAAGCTTCTGGAAAACGATGCCTTTGTAGCAGCATTGTATTTAGATCCCCGCTTTAATTTTCAGGGAACTCCGCTACTTACCAACGACCAAAAACAAACTGCAATAGTAGGTTTACATTTTTAAGTTGGAAACAAATTTTAAATATAATTACTTTTTTCAGGATAATTTAATGAAAACATATGAAATTATTAATCATATATCGCATGCGACATCTTCGCAAGACGAAAATGACATTATTCCATTTTCCGATATTACACCATTCTAGCTCATTGGATATTACACCAAGTACGTCAAATGCCGCTCACTCTAAGCTAGCGCAACATATAAAGCTACTTGTAAATACATCTCAGTTAACAACATATAATCAAAAATATAACATAAAAACAGAACTTCTTGCTTTATGTGAAAAACCAATGCAACCTTTAGATATTAACGTGTTGGAATATTGGAAAAAAGTTTCTCAACACAATTTAGAATTAAGTCAGCTTGCCGAAGTGGTACTTGCTGTACCTGCAACACAAGTTTCTGTAGAACGTGCATTTAGTGCACTTGCTACAATCATGACCAAGTTAAGATCTAAGCTCTCAAAGAAGTCTCTTTCTAATATTTTAATTACAAAATTAAACTTTGACTTGCTCGACTGCTCAGCCCTTAAACTAGAAAACAGTGAATAAAAACAGTTTAATTTTGAGCACACAGAGGCATTTTTTTGTTTTTATTTATTCCCTATAGCTGCTAATGAATTATTTTAATTTTATTTTTAAATAAATTTGGTTGAAACAATTGTTGTCGTTTTCATTTACATGTATCAGATTTTTTCAATAGCTAATGTTTTAATTTTTAGCCATACTCGAACTTAAAGTACAGTCACACCAAAGAATATAAATTGTATAGAAGGTGCATCATGTACAACCGAAATTTTGTATGGCGGGTTGTGTCGTTATAACTTAGTTCACGATGTTTTCATTGGCTCAATTTCACGAAATTCTTATAGGGATATCGCTATTTTTCGGACATTATACGACGAAACAACAATAAAATTGTCTGTCTTAAATATTTTACAGTTCCTTAAAAATTCTTTCAAGGTTAATATTAATATTGTCCTGTGTTTTTTTAATAAGCAGCCGCCCAGCCTAGGAGGGGATCTTCAGGAGGGGGATACCTGGCTCTGCTGGGAATAAATGAATAAAACAAATGTGTTCTTCAAAACAAACTTACATATGTAGGTATATAATTTATTCATTTCAATGTGTTGAGTTGTTAACACGTCAAGTGTCTATCAGTAAGTGAAATTACATTAGATTTTGAAAAGGTATGCTGCCCAAATTATAAGAATTAGTCCCAAAAAGGAAATTTTTCAGTTACAACAAAATTATTTCGTTAAGATAAATGTTCGTTCAAAGATGCTAATTCACAATAATTAAATGCAGCGTAAATAATTTTGGTAATCATTAAAAATTCATATAAAGTAGTAAGTATAATCGTTTTTTTTTCAAAGTTTTGAATAAAGAAAAATTAATTAAGTAAAATTCATGACAAAAATATATAAATTGCTGTTTTGTTGAAAGGCTTTTAAACACAATTTTTTTCAAAATAGAATTTTTTGTTTATTTTCGTTAACAAATGTCATGCACCTTATCTCAAATAACAATTTTAATGAGAAATAAAATGTGTTGCCTCTTTTTATTGAAAATTGCATTAAAATTTGTTTGTATCTAAAATTTTGCGGATTTATTAAGTTTTTTCCTTCTCCTGTAAAGTAACAAAAAAACGAGTTATGCCTTTTTTATATTAAGACATCGATATGTAGATAAAAATTTTAAGATACCTCCAATGAAGTTCAAATGCTTAAAAAGTGTTTTCGCCTTTATTAGTTTTATTGTATCGAAATTATATCCTGTCATATCTGAAGTGGCGAAAATCTTCGATCCCTTAGGGTGGTTGTCACCAGTAACTATGATTGCAAAGCTATTCATACAGAAATTGTGGATGTTGCAGACCCAGTGGGACGAAGTCATACCCGATGAAATTAACAGCGAATGGCAAGATTTTACAGCAAGTTCTGTCTGTCTACAAGAAATTGGTGTGCCAAGGTGGGTGCAGTTAGCAACTAATTCAAAATTGGAATTGCATGGGTTTGCAGATGCATCTGAAAGGGCATATGCAGCAGTTATCTATATAAAAAAAGATGACATGGTGACGTTTCTTACGGCAAAAACAAAAGTAAATCGCATAAAAAACAGAAACCTTACCAAAATTGGAACTTTTAGCTGCACATCTATTAGCCAAACTTTTACAACGAGTATCGAAAGTAATAAAAGGACAGCATACGATAAACGCTTGGAGTGATTCAACAATAACGTTAGCATGGATCAAAAATAAAACAAGCAAAGATAAGTTCGTTAGGAATCGTGTGATGGATATAAACAATATTTTACCTAACGCGGAATGGCATCATGTAAAAAGCCAAGATAATCCAGCTGATGGCGCATCACGAGGTATTTGCGCTACACAATTATCTTCACACACGTTATGGTGGCACGGTCCAGCATGGTTAGCAAAGCCGTTAAAATGCTTGGCAATTGGAGAGGAAGCAACCGATCAACTGTTTGTAGCGTTTACATCATCAGACAGGAATGATTTTCTCAGAAATGTAATTAACAAATATTCCAATTATTCTAAACTCCTAAGAGTAGTTGCATACATACTTAGGTTCATTAATAAACTGAAAGGTAAATCAAATAAGTTTCAATACCTTTTAACAACTGAAATAGAAGCGGCTGAAAAACTTATAGTACGATGTCATCAAGAAATTGAATTTTGTAAAGAAATTACTGATTTGACGAAACATCATGTAATCAATAAAAACAGTAAAATTGCCAACCTTTTTCCGTTCATAGACAATGATGGGTTGCTACGTGTAGGTGGTAGACTGCAGAATAGTAATTTATCTTTTAATCAACAGCATCCAGCCATCTTAAATAAATCGCACTTGGTAAGCATAATAATCAAGAGTTATCATAATCTCACTCTACATGGTGGTAGTCGTCTAATGGAATCGACTTTGCGACAAAAATATTGGATTATTAATATGAGTAACATTATTAAAAAGTGTATACGAAGCTGCACTAAATGCATTCGATATGGTCAAGAGAAGAGTCAACAGCTGATGGGATCCCTTCCTAAATCAAGGGTAACGATTTCAGCTCCTTTTAAACACGTTGGAGTGGACTATGCAGGTCCTATTCAGATGAAGTATTCTAAAGGCAGAGGACAAAGATCATATAAAGGTTATATTGCTGTATTCGTATGTATGGCAACAAAGGCAATTCATCTGGAGCCAGTGAGTGAACTTACTTCAGACGCAGTTTTAGCTGCTCTTAAACGATTTTTTTTCAAGAAGAGGTATTTGTTCTGATATTTATTCGGACAATGGCACCAACTTTATTGGAGCGAATTCAAAACTAGATAAAGATTTAAAAAAATCCATTCAACATAACAAAACCATAATTCCAATCCTGGCTTCTCAAGGCATTCATTGGCATTTTATTCCTCCATCAGCTCCTCACTTTGGAGGGATTTGGGAAGCTGGAGTAAAGTCAGTAAAATTCCATTTAAAAAGAACAATAGGTGAATCAAAACTCACATATGAAGAAATGAGTACCCTGTTGACACAAATAGAGGCAATATTGAATTCGAGACCACTTGTAAGTCTGAATGATAATGATCCTGAGAATATAGATGCCCTAACTCCAGGGCATTTTTTAATTGGAAGGCCAATTAACCAATATCCAGAACATTTTAAAGAAAGCTCTGTCAGTTCACTTAATAGATGGAAGCTAATCCAAAAATTGAAAAAAGACTTCTGGAATCGGTGGAAAAATGAATATTTAACTACACTTCAGCATAGAAATAAATAGAAGTTTCCTTTAGAAAATTTAAAAGGTTCAATAGTTTTGATCAAAGACGAAAATACTCACCCAGGTAGTTGGCCATTGGCAAGAGTTTCTGAAAATCATGGTGGAAAGGATGGTAAGGTAAGGGTGGTTACTTTAAAAATTAAAAATACTTCAATGAAACGACCGGTTAATAAGTTATGTCCCTTAATAACTGCTGATAGAGAAGAAGAAGATAGTTTGCCGCCAGTGAATGCTTGTTTGTCCAGAATAACAGAACCAAGAGTAGAAAAACGAAGTTTTTTTTCCAATTTTTGCTTATTTTAACATTATTTATGGTTTCCGCTAATACCCTGGCAGTAAATAAGTCAGCTTCGATAAAGGAACTTTCAGCAAATACAGCAATTTATTTGGATAATGTTGGACAGTTAAATTCAATTAATTCAAAGTGGAATCTGGTGGTATATTATGACCTAAAATTATACTATGACGAAGTTAAACGAATTGGAAAGTTTTTAGTGAGAGTAAGTAACGAATGTGAAAGATTAAATACTTATAAAAACACCTGTGAGATGGTCATGACATCTATGGAAAGAAGATACAGAATTCTTGAGCAAAACAATAATCTATTAATCGATGTCAAGTGAATAAATAAAAGAGCTCCATTTCAGTTCGTTGGGTCTTTGTATAAAATCCTTTTTGGAATGATGGACGCAAATGACCGTGAACTGATGAAAGAAAAATTAAAAATCGTATTTGAAAATCAGCAAAATCTCAACGCGTTAATTCGACAACAAACTTCTGTCATTGATTCAACGGTCAATATATTGAAGAAAACTACGGAGGATGTTAACGACAATTTTAAAAAGACGTATGGACAACTGCAGCTATTTAGTGAAGAAGTGTCAAATGAAAGAGAATCAACACGGCTAACGTTATTTTACACAGTCATAACAACGCAGCTAAATTTAATGATTAACGAATGCAATGATATACAAACATCAATTATAAATCTATTAATTGATGTCAACCATGGTCACATTAATACTAATTTACTAACTCCTCTGCAGCTAGAAAAAGAGTTACTGGAGATTGAAAGGGTTCTTCCAAATAATTTGGCTCTTGCGGGCAAAGCAAGTGGGTCGGAGCTAAAGGAAATCTACCACCAAATGACAGCTAAGGGAACGATAATTGATGATTGACTTGTTGTCCAAATAGAAATTCCCCTTATGCAAATGCACAGCTCAGAGGTGTATCAAATTATTAAACTTCCTATTGATGTAGGATTAAACACCGTTATTCCTATAATAGAAGATGAATTTATTGTATACAACTTCGCATCAAACATGTATTATCTGATGTCGCAGTCACAACTAAACAAATGCGGTAAAAGTCTTCAAGGGGAGTTTAATTGTAAAGGCAATATACCGTGGAAACCAGCTATTGGAAGATCATGTGAAGTGTCGGCATTAAAACAATCTCGCCATGCCGAATGCTCTCTTCAGGCAGCAACCAAAAAAGGTGTTTGGAAGAAGCTGTCTGCAGAAAATCAATGGATCTTTTCTTTATTTGATAATAGGATTCTTACTGTTGATTGTGGGGTGGGTGAGCGCAGTTGGATTACCCTTCCATTAAAAGGAATTATCACCTTACCGTATGGATGTACAGCAACATGTGACGGAATTGTGTTATCCTCTTCAAAACATTTTTCAACCAAAAGGAGGACTGCTATAAAGGCTTCATCATGGGAATTAGATATTGAAAATATAAACACCAAATTAGTGAGGCCTTTTGACGAAGTAATAGTAAACAACTCTATGTATATACAACAACTACAGAAGGATTTCGAATCGATAAGAACTAAACATGTTAAATTAAAAGATCTGAATTTTCAAGAAGTTTCTGGACACGCATCTTTAATCCTAATTATGGTAATTTTGGTTGGAGTCGGTATATTCTACATTAAGTTAAAATGTTGTAATAATTAAAACAGAGTAGTTAAGTTGGATTTTTCTCCTCCTGTGTCTTTTAGCGGCCGGCAGAATGTTTAAACTTTGTTTAAACATAGATACATTTTTATTGGGTTAATTGTTTTAAGCCAGACACATTTTATTGTCTTAGGCTAGACACATTTAATATTACTTTAAGATTGGTTTAATTGTTTTTTTACTTAAGCCAGACACATTTTATTGTTTTATGCTAGATACATTTTATTGGTTTATATTTACTTAGGCTACCTATATCTTATCTTACACATGGCATTGAAGGTAACACTTATTATCACTTTCACGTGTTTAAGGGAAGAAACGTACGCCTGAGTATTGTATTAGTTTTAAGATTTTCGTTGTTAGCACTTAAGCAGAAATATTTTAATAAAGTATCAGTGTCTTACAAACATTCAACGTGTTAAGGTGTATTATTTTAAAACCTTAAACACCACTATTGGACTTTATTTCGATGTCAGTAGATTTATTGACTGTAACACAGCCCTCACCAATTCTCGAAACAGTTGCATAAGTCCGATTGCACTTTAAATTTAGTTGATTCACGAAACGATTCGTAATAAGATTGAGCTGCGATGCAGAATCTAATATTGCGCGACAAGGTACAAAAATTCCGAATTTATGTTTGACCATAATGATTGCTGTAGCCAGCCAAACACTTGTAGCTGGCGAGAATGTTGTTGCATCAGCATCATTTGACGAGATAAGCACCGCTTGTGATGAAGCAGCATCCTTTAAGGGTAGATCCATACATGGGGTCTCGATGTGAAGCATCGTATGGTGTTTAGAAGAGCATTGGCGGCAACAACCTGACAAACAATTTTTGAGCATGTGCCCCTTTTTTAAGCAATTAAGACATAATTTCATTTTCTTTGCTTCTTTAAAACGTAGCAGCGCACAGTGGCTGAAAATCGTTTTTCATTGGCCAAGTCTTATTTTTTTTGTCACCGATTTTTAAAATTTTTACGCCTTTTTGTAGCTAATATATCCAGATTAAGGTAGCCAAAAAATTAGGTTAAACTATTGATAATTGTGGACGTGGCATGCTGTCAAACTCAACTGTTTTTTTTAATTTCAGAAAAAGGTGTTTTTCTTTTGTTTTTTATCAAAAATAAATGGTTACTACTCGCAAGCTATCATCGATAATGGCCTGCCATCTTTTTTATAATGTTTGTAGGATTAAACTCCTTAGTTGTTGTAAGTGGTCACAGCTCTAGCGTTTAATATTAGGGGTTACGGAATATTTATGAAACTACTATATTTTTCTGAAATTTAAACTTAAGTGGAATAGAACTTCTAGGGAACAAAGGGGAACAAGAAACGTATATTATCCGGAGAAAGGTGAAAGTGTCCTCTTTAACGCTATATATACTTTTGCACCCGTGACGAGCCGTGGGTAGAACACTTTTTTCATTTTAATGAAATTACTCTAAAAAAATTCAAATAACGATAATTTAAACAGCCCTATAAGTACTCGTATACAATGGTGTATTAAATTTTCACTTTGTTGCCTAAAAGTTTATGTTTTTTTACTTTAGACTACGTAAAACTAAAAAAATTAAATATAATAACTGCGAAAGGGTTTAATGGCTTTGTTTTGATCAGCAAAAAATAAGTCATAAAATTATCACAATACGTTCTACAGTAAACATATGATTTAAGCACTACCTGCTATGAAATTAAAGATCAATGTGTGAATAACATGTATCTAAAAATGTATAAAACTACGGATTCGATAAGGGATTACTCAGTAATAAGTTAATCCTCTAAGTGTACGGATAAAACATAACACGCAAATAAAAATATTCAGAAAAATATGGAGAGCTTCAGTTATAAAGAACTGGCCGAAGAGTATTTTAGAAACAAAAACCAGGAAGATGTTCTTAGTTACGTTAAAATAAAATTAAACTTAAATTCGTGTAGCACCGAAATGCAAGAGCAATTATCTAATTTCGTCAAAGCACTAAAAAACGCTACAAAGAAGTTAGCTACACTAAACAAAACTTTTATATAAAAAGTGCAAACTGGTTAGAGGGCCAACTTATTGTCGCTGCAGAAACAGCAAAGCAAGATAAGGCTGGAAGACCACGCGAATCATTGGACAACTGCAGCGATAGATCTAAGAGGCGGAAAATTAAAGTTATCAACGATGCAATTGGTTATACAAATATAAAAGAATCTTTCCTACATCAATTCCGATCACAGAACCAATTAACAAAAGTGGATATCATTGAAGAAGTTGTTAAAGCTAGTCCAGTGAGAACAAAACGGATTCTTAAAAGTATACCAACTCCGAGTGATGCAATACAGTACACAAATGAGGAGGCATTAGCATTATTTCTGGATTTGAAATTAACAAAACAGCAATATATTAAGCTCAGACTGTGTGCGATTGAAAAAGGTTCAAATATGTATCCAGCATATCATTACATAACCGCTGCTAAAATGGACTGTTTGCCATCAAAGGACACTATTAGAATCACACCAATTTCGGCAGAGGTACAACTAGAATCTCTATTTGATCACACAGCCGAACGCTTGCTACAATCAATAACAGGAAATGAGTTAAAGAAATATGGAAACACAAAGTTAATTCTTTTTTGTAAATGGGGTGTGATAGTTCTTCGGGACAAAAGCAATACAAACAAGTTGTATGTAAAAATATTTCGGACTCAGATATGTTCATGGTATCATTTGTACCATTGCGATTGAAAAAGATTTTGGAAGATTCAGAGCCTTCGACTAGAACAACGCAAACAATGGATATTTGGAAAAATGAGACACCATCTTCTACGAAATACTGCCGGCCAATGAAATTTGAATTCAAAAAAGAAACTCATGATGCCATTAACAAAGAAGTTATTGATATCAAAGCCCAAATTGCAATACTCAGCCATTACAATTACAGTAATTAATTAATTACAGTTAATGGGCAGCAAATTGAAGTAAAATACCAGTTTAAAATTTTTACGCCTTTTTGTAGCTAATATATCCAGATTAAGGTAGCCAAAAAATTAGGTTAAACTATTGATAATTGTAGACGTGGCATGCTGTCAAACTCAACTGTTTTTTCTAATTTCAGAAAAAGGTGTTTTCTTTTGTTTTTTATAAAAAATAAATCGTTACTACACGCAAGCTATCATCGATAATGGCCTGCGGTCTTTTTTATAATGTTGGTAGGATTATAGTCTTTAGTTGTTTTAAGTGGTCACAGCTCTAGCGTTTACTATTAGGGGCGTTACGGAATATTTATGAAACTACTATATTTTTCTGAAATTTAAACTTAAGTGGAATAGAACTTCTAGGGAACAAAGGGGAACAAGAAACGTATATTATCCGGAGAAAGGTGAAAGTGTCCTCTTTAACGCTATATATACTTTTGCACCCGTGACGAGCCGTGGGTAGAACACTTTTTTCATTTTAATGAAATTACTCTAAAAAAATTCAAATAACGATAATTTAAACAGCCCTATAAGTACTCGTATACAATGGTGTATTAAATTTTCACTTTGTTGCCTAAAAGTTTATGTTTTTTTACTTTAGACTACGTAAAACTAAAAAAATTAAATATAATAACTGCGAAAGGGTTTAATGGCTTTGTTTTGATCAGCAAAAAATAAGTCATAAAATTATCACAATACGTTCTACAGTAAACATATGATTTAAGCACTACCTGCTATGAAATTAAAGATCAATGTGTGAATAACATGTATCTAAAAATGTATAAAACTACGGATTCGATAAGGGATTACTCAGTAATAAGTTAATCCTCTAAGTGTACGGATAAAACATAACACGCAAATAAAAATATTCAGAAAAATATGGAGAGCTTCAGTTATAAAGAACTGGCCGAAGAGTATTTTAGAAACAAAAACCAGGAAGATGTTCTTAGTTACGTTAAAATAAAATTAAACTTAAATTCGTGTAGCACCGAAATGCAAGAGCAATTATCTAATTTCGTCAAAGCACTAAAAAACGCTACAAAGAAGTTAGCTACACTAAACAAAACTTTTATATAAAAAGTGCAAACTGGTTAGAGGGCCAACTTATTGTCGCTGCAGAAACAGCAAAGCAAGATAAGGCTGGAAGACCACGCGAATCATTGGACAACTGCAGCGATAGATCTAAGAGGCGGAAAATTAAAGTTATCAACGATGCAATTGGTTATACAAATATAAAAGAATCTTTCCTACATCAATTCCGATCACAGAACCAATTAACAAAAGTGGATATCATTGAAGAAGTTGTTAAAGCTAGTCCAGTGAGAACAAAACGGATTCTTAAAAGTATACCAACTCCGAGTGATGCAATACAGTACACAAATGAGGAGGCATTAGCATTATTTCTGGATTTGAAATTAACAAAACAGCAATATATTAAGCTCAGACTGTGTGCGATTGAAAAAGGTTCAAATGTGTATCCAGCATATCATTACATAACCGCTGCTAAAATGGACTGTTTGCCATCAAAGGACACTATTAGAATCACACCAATTTCGGCAGAGGTACAACTAGAATCTCTATTTGATCACACAGCCGAACGCTTGCTACAATCAATAACAGGAAATGAGTTAAAGAAATATGGAAACACAAAGTTAATTCTTTTTTGTAAATGGGGTGTGATAGTTCTTCGGGACAAAAGCAATACAAACAAGTTGTATGTAAAAATATTTCGGACTCAGATATGTTCATGGTATCATTTGTACCATTGCGATTGAAAAAGATTTTGGAAGATTCAGAGCCTTCGACTAGAACAACGCAAACAATGGATATTTGGAAAAATGAGACACCATCTTCTACGAAATACTGCCGGCCAATGAAATTTGAATTCAAAAAAGAAACTCATGATGCCATTAACAAAGAAGTTATTGATATCAAAGCCCAAATTGCAATACTCAGCCATTACAATTACAGTAATTAATTAATTACAGTTAATGGGCAGCAAATTGAAGTAAAATACCAGTTTAAAATTTTTACGCCTTTTTGTAGCTAATATATCCAGATTAAGGTAGCCAAAAAATTAGGTTAAACTATTGATAATTGTAGACGTGGCATGCTGTCAAACTCAACTGTTTTTTCTAATTTCAGAAAAAGGTGTTTTCTTTTGTTTTTTATAAAAAATAAATCGTTACTACACGCAAGCTATCATCGATAATGGCCTGCGGTCTTTTTTATAATGTTGGTAGGATTATAGTCTTTAGTTGTTTTAAGTGGTCACAGCTCTAGCGTTTACTATTAGGGGCGTTACGGAATATTTATGAAACTACTATATTTTTCTCAAATTTAAACTTTAGTGGAATAGAACTTCTAGGGAACAAAATGGAACAAGAAACGTATATCACCCGGAGAAAGGTGAAAGTGTCCTCTTTAACGCTATATATACTTTTGCACCCGTGACGAGCCGTGGGTGGAACTTTTTTCATTTTAATGAAATTACTCTAAAAAAAATTCAAATTACGGTTATTTAAACAGCCCTATAAATACTCGTATACAATGGTATATTAAATTTTCACTTTTCTGCCTAAAATTTTATTTTTTATACTTTAGACTACGTAAAACTAAAAAAATTAAATATAATACCTGCGAAAGGGTTTAATGGCTTTGTTTTGATCAGCAAAAAATAAGTTATAAAATTAACACAATACGTTCTACAGTAAACATATGATTTAAGCACTACCTGCTATGAAATTAAAGATCAATGTGTGAATAACATGTATCTAAAAATGTATAAACCTACGGATTCGATAAAGGATTACTAAGTAATAAGTTAATCCTCTAAGTGTACGGATAAAACATAACAGACGCAAATAAAAATATTCAGAAAAATATGGAGAGCTTCAGTTATAAAGAACTGGCCGAAGAGTATTTTAGAAACAAACACCAAGAAGATGTTCTTAGTTACGTTAAAATTAAACTTAAATTCGTGTAGCACCGAAATTATCTAATTTCGTCAAAGCACTAAAAAACAAGCAACATAAACCCAATTAAACCAAGTCCCAACAAAATCATTAGATAATACCGATGCATATGAATTTGGATTATCACCAGTACATGCAAGAATACGACTTATGGAACACATACTAAAAACCAATTATGATTTGGATTTCGGGTCTTCAGGATCAATAAGAAACAACGAAATCAACAAAGAGTTAAGAAGTTAAAAAAAGAAACATGTTCAAGATGAATATCGCGAATTTGGATTGATTATAGATCAGCCAAAACAAGGGTCAGGTAATGCAAATGATGGCAATACCGCAAGAAGATTCTTTTCAGATCCAGAAACAGCATCTGAAATAACAGGAGTGTATTTAAACCTTATTTTCAGATTTAAAATAATCCTAGAAGTACTTCCGTGCAATGAAGAAATTGACTCTAGAAAATTTGGAGATTATGCTAAGGAAACTGCAAAAATATATACAACTAACTACCCATGGAGAAATATGTCTGCAACAGTTCACAAAATCCTTTATCATGGAGAAGATGTCATTAAATATCATTTGGTGCCACTTGGAGAACTATCAGTGGAGGCTCAGGAAAAAAGGAACAAGGATTACAGATTTTATAGAGAGCACAATACTAGAAAAATTTCACGAAATTCAACAAATGAAGATCTATTTAATATATTATTGGCAACGTCAGATCCGTTTATCTCCAGTATTCGAAATCAATGGAAAGTGGAACATCGGGATTTAGATGAAGAAGCCAAAAAAATACTAAAGAACAGAGATAGCACAGAACAAAATATGGAATATTTGCAATCAATATTTGAGTCAAATGAATAATAATTATAATTGCCTTTCATTGTTATTTAAGTACGAAAAACATAGTATTCGTAAAAAATAATAATAAACAGAACCTACCATTGTTACAAATGCTATTAAAATTTATTGCAGTTCTTATTTTTAAAATGTTTTTAAAATTATCAAATTTGACAGCAAAAAATAATAAATTTTTCTGTAGTAATAGCAATATTTTTAGATAATATTATTAACTTTTTCTTAAGTGTAACTATTCTTTGAGTGTAAACAAATTTGCAATTTTGACAGCAAAAAATTTTTAATTTTTCTGTAATAGCGTAAAAATTTTTTTAAGTGTAACATTAAAAAAATTCCATTATTACAAAAATTGTTTATAATTATTATTAATTTCCAAATATTCAATTTTTTAATAAATAAAAAAATAATAAACCCATATTTCACTCTAAAAGTTAAAAAAATTCAAAAGTTCAACTTTGACCTAGAATTCCTTAAAAAGTCCTCAATCAATTTTAATGTAATGTAAACTGAGACAAGCTGAACTAAATATCTATCCAATAAAATAAAACTTACTTCAATATTTTGATCGGTTCAAAAGTTACAGAATTTTGGCCAATGAAAAACGATTTTCAGCCACTGTGCGGCGGCGACAAATTTGAGAAACGCGAGCAACAAGTAATAAAATGATCTTTAGAATCACAAAAGGTGCACAATTTTGTAAGAGTTGCTACCGAAACATGAACATGTGGGATTTTATAATATGATTTTTTCAAAATGTGCTGTCTTGTGCTCTTATCTACCACAGAGCTCTCAAGGTCCTCAACCATACGACATCGTCTTTCTAAAAATGCTGCCATTGAGGCCCAAGCGGGTAACTCGTTTATTGGAAAATTTTCTTCCCATTTAATTAGTGATTTAGCGTCTAATTTTGTTGATACTAAATGAATTAGTAGCCCATCAACAATTTGCTGCTGATTAGCAATCGTGTTTAAAGCGCGCAAATGCGCGTTAATTCCATCGCTTAAGCGACGTAAGCCAACAGCGGAACCATTGTTGACGGAATTTAAAGAGAAGATTTCTTTTATGTGTGTTTGAAAATTTAACAGTTTGTTGTCAAAACGATTTTTCAACAATGACAAAGCTTGTTCATAGTTTACTTCATTGAGTTCCAATGAAGCAATTGTAACGAGGGCAACATCTCTCAGACTGGCACGCAAATAATGAAACTTTTCAAGCCTGCTTAAAACACCATTGTCATTTATAACAGTTAAAAATAACGAAAAAAAATTGGCCATTCGGAATAGGAGCCACAAAATTTGGGTAATTGGATTTCTGGGACTTAAGCTTTTCGCAGAGTTGTTGGAGATTGCGATTCATGAAGAGAAAATCGGCGTACTGTTGAGTAAAGATGGTCGGTATCAATTTTACGAATGGCGTGTATTTGGCCTTTACGTCAAAATATAGCGAAATATACCTCATGCGATCACTACTTATAGATTCACTGTTGTCTATTTCCTCTCTTATAGATTAGGCCTTTTTGAAGGCAGCCTTGAGCTCCTCAACATAATCAAGGCAAACGGACAGTTCAGCTTCATCGTGTTGTTTAAATTGTATTGAGGTTAAATTGTTGTTTAAATCCTCCAACTGCTTTATTATAGCTGAAACTTGAGAGAAGAAAGGTAGCGTATCAACGGAAGATTGCTCCATATCATTGCGATCGATATTATTGGTTGCCATTTTACATGCACGATGTTGCAATTTTTTACAAATAATTTCATGTATTATTGCGAGACACGAAATTATTATTAAATGTCAGAAATTGTATTAATATAATAGCCGATCACGTAGGGGTCACCAATGTTTTGTGTCTGCAATCTTTTTTTGCAGGCAATTCAAACGCAAAATAATAAAACGTCTTCACTTCCAATATGTGAATCTTTTATTTCAAGAGCAATAAATCGAATGACATTAAGAATTAAAAAAATATAGCGTAAACCACAATTGTGACATTCCATACATATTTACAACAGTAGGTATGTAATATATAAGGAGAAACAACGAGCATACATTTTAACTTTAATAGCATACATAATTACTACATAAAGAAATTATTAAACAAGACAGAGAAACTGCTCTCTGCAACGTAAGTATTTATGCATGATTGTATGTTACTGAGGTATGCGATTTACAGTTTAATATTTTAAGCAAAATTAAGAAATTAGTTTTTAACTAGTTAAAATATATGTACACGCATAAAAATGAATGAGCAACAATTTAAATAATGCAGGGGCACATCTGCAGTTAAAAATCATATTGGCGCATAATAAGAAATTACCACTAAATGTTAACTTCTTTATTTAGAGTTGAACCAATAACTCAGTAATCAATTAATTATTTTTACTTACTTACTTTACCATTAAGTTTTAATTGTGTTTTACTTTTATTATTAAATATATAGTAATGTTTCTATAATTAAGAAAACATTCCCTGAAGAAGCGACACAAGGGAGTGGTGCAATATTGGAGAAGAACTATAAATAAAAACATTTTGATGTAGCCTGAGGCTTGAATTATCTAATTTTATGCATATTTTGATGTCTAATATAAAAATGTATTAAAATTACATACAAAGTTCGTCACTCCTTTTCGTGCTTACTACTACATACATATTATATGTATACAACAGCATTCATATGAAAAATATTTAAACATACTTTTTTTTCACGGAAAATTGCTTCACAATCAGGCGCTGCATTACTAGTTTTATTGAGATAGGAATTCCAAATTTTCTTATTTATTATTTTGCTGTCGTCCATCTGAAAAGAAGTGTGTATATTTTGTTAATATATATTTATTTCAAATCATTTAAACAAGCGGCATTCCTAAATGATTATAAAAGTTGAACCCGACATTTTCAACAACGCGTTACTTTGAACATTTTAAGTTTAATCTTTTATTATTTTAAAATATGGCGCTTAGGGAACTAAACATACATATAAATTTTTGTATCAACTGATGGATTTAAAAGAAATCATAAAATCATTAAAAATAAAACTGTTGGGAACGACTACTGGTCATGTATGTACATGATATTATAAAATAATCTTTGTTTTAGTCGTTAAATTAGTATTGTTGCCTTAAATTACTTTTTTACAATTTCTCAGCAAAAGCCGTTTTATCAATACGTATGTGTGCATAAATAACAGCAGAGTACGGAAAATACTTAACTGCGGTTTCCACAATCCAAACGAATGGTTGGAGTGGAAAATTTGTATGGAGATTAATCAATAAATTAGTGCTTCTGTCATAAATTTTGTATTCAAGTTGATTGTCTCGTTTATGGAAACCGTAGTGAATATAAGCTACATTAGTACTCCGTAAACTACTCAGCCGTGAACAATACCCATAACCTCTGAGTACTATGTTTGTACCAGTTCGCGACCACGTTTTTCATACAAAATGAATGTGCATGCCTGGCTGGGAAACGTGATCGTTAAAAATATTTTTTGTTAGGTGATTAAGGGTATTTATTATGGAAATGGGTTTTCCATCCTTGGATGGTTGTTTGTATTAGGAGGTTTCATAAAATTTGTGTTGTGTATTAAGGGGTTTAAAAAAAAATTTATATGTAAATTTTTTTGTTGTTTTCACATGTTTGATTTAAATGTCAGTCAGGGATGCTCTATTGAATATCACCCTGAAACTTCTACCCGAACATCCCTACCCGGGCACCTATATTGAAAAACTCTGTTGAATGTTTGTCAGTAAGCTGGAAATTTCCTTCATAGGTACAAAATATTTCACCGAGTTAAATATGAACCCCCTACTAATTTTTTTAGTTTTGATTGTTGAAAGAAAATGAAACTAATAAAAAAGTTGATATGGGTTTTGTGGGGAAAATTTTTTAAACACCTGCGAATTTCGCTCTATTTTTATTACCCTTGTCCTTTTTGTTTTTCCTTATCCTTTCTGTCTACCCATTAGCATTTTCTTTTTATTGCACTTGACTTGTCCGTCTATCTTTTTTATTTAGGTTGATCTTTTTTATTTATTTAAAATTCTTGGATTGAAATTTTTAAGAGTGTCTGTCTGTTTTATTGCGGTTGATCTTTTAATTTTTTTATTGAAAAATTTTGAATTGACATTTTTATGACCGTCTGTCTTTTAATGAAAAATAAGGGTGCGGTAAAATTCAAAAAAATCAAATCAAATCAAATCTATTTTTATTACACACATTTCGTAACTTTTTCTAAGAAAAAGGATTAGAAATTAAAAAAGGGGTAACAAAAACAACTTGTATTTACATTACATAAAAGTATGCGTGTGATTGCATTTGGATAACTCTCTATCGGTCCCCTACCGGCTATGTTGTTGTCTCTTTCTATATCACTCACCAGTGCGTATATTTATGAGTATAAGGATATACAAATACATTTATAATTCTTTGATTAGTAAAACCTTGCACTCTAAATCATTAAAACCACGGCCATTGTTTTAAGTATAAATAGATGGTTAGAAAAATAGTATAATTCATTCTTGTTCTGAAAATTTAAACAGTTTATACCATATCGTTAAAAAATAATTAAATAAAACCGAAAAATGGCCATCTTTACTTGTGATATCTGCGGAAAATCATTTAATCGCAACTTGTCCTTAAAACGTCATGTGAGGATGCAACATCAAGGTTCCTCAATGATGTGCTACATATGTAATATACATTTTCAGACCGAGCAGAACTTCATTTGCACTTAATAGATTATTCTAAAAGAGAAGATAAAACTAAAGTTTATTGTAAGGATTGTGGAGAACATATTCCTAAAACAATTTGGCATTATCGCGGAAGGACAAATAAACATAAAATTAATTGTGCAGAGAAATTTGATAGTGACGTAAAATGCATCAAGTCTGTATTGTAATATGTTAACTATTGATAAAGTATGAATTTATGATTCATGCTTTGTTGGTGCACTTAAGACAACGATTACAATTAAGCCATACTAGAAATGAGTCGATGTACTGCAACCAGATTTTTTGTTTCTTTTTCGGTTGTTGCTCTCGAAATCGGATATCATAATATTTCTGGTTTGCCAATATGTTGAATTGCCAAATTCAAGTGAACTACATACAAGTTAATAATTAACATATTTATTTTGATAAAGTTTAATCCTCCCTGTCACAATTTAATTACTGACACATTTCTGGTTGTTCCAAATTTAATTATTTTCTTCTTTCGCAACATTTACTCAAAGTGCTTAATTGCTGACACATTTCTGGTTGTTCCAAATTTAATTATTTTCTTCTTTCGCAACATTTACTCAAAGTGCTTAATTGCTGACACATTTCTGGTTGTTCCAAATTTAATTATTTCCCCCTTTCGCAATATTTACATGTCTGCATTGAATGCACCTAAAATAGCTAACGTTGCATTCAATGTGATGATTGCTGTTCGATACTATTTAAATAGAAAACATTTTAATAATTAATAATAAGAAATATTTCCGAATAAGAAGACATAATCTTCCTGAATATAATTTAAGTAATAACTAATAATAAAATATTTAATAATTTAAGTAATAATTAATAATAAAATATTTCCGAATAAGAAGACATAGTCTTCCGGAATATAATTTAAATAATAATTAATAAAGTATTTTACTAAGTGGCGCCCGAGTAGCCTGGTATAAAAAATATACCACGGAACCTGAGCCTGTACATGTCCGTCCGCAGGCACCCGTTCGTTTATAGAATTGTATTGAATCCTTAGTAACGAAAAGTAAAACGGAAAAAATTCGTGCAATCGGAACGGTTCTAGTAATAAACTAATAAATAAACGAAACTGGTAATAAGTGTTAATAAACAAAAAAGATAATAATAAGTAAAAAATTGGGAAAGAAAAAAACCATAATAAGAACTTATAATAACTAGATAAACAATCTTACAAGTTATAAGGAAAAAAGAACTTTATAAACATTACCAAAAATAAAAAATACGTATTGGAAACATACCGAACTACAACATAAAAATCAACATCAACACAAAACTCAACATAGACGTCTAACATCCATTGGAAGATTAATCAGCCCTAACCCGTAGAAAATCATCTTTACTTAAAAAAAATAATAATTAAATCAACACCAACAACAACAACAGCACAACATTATTAATTTCATCGGTAAAGCAACAGCCAAAACATGAAGAAAGTTCTAATCATTTTGTAAGTTAAAATTATGTTAATTTATATTTGAGTCTTAAGGAATATTCTAAGTAAAAACTAAGAAAGTAAAAATTAAAAAATAGTGATGATAAAAAAGGAAAAAATCTTTTTTTGACAAGTAAAAATATAATTTTTTTCATTTTCAAAACCAATTCTAAATACTATTATGGCTAATCCCAATAACCTAATAAGACCACCTGTTCTTAACAATCATAATCCCGACCAAATCCCAAACCCATCAGTAAGGCCACAAAATTTTCAAATAAATCCGAATTAGAAAATAGGATAGCTTCCATTTGTGCGCAACAATGTAGGGGTATTGTGCAGTCTATAATAAACCCCAAAAACTCTAAAGGATTTAAGAAGTTTTCTAGGCATGTCAGGTTATTATAGGCGATTCATCCAAGATTACGCGAAACTTGCAAAGCCCCTGACATCCCTTTTAAGAGGGGAGGAAGGACGCATCTCAAAAAAGTGCCTTCAAGAATACAAAAATATATTTAGACCCGAACGCTCTGGATGCATTTCAAAAATCAAAAAACTCGTTAGTCGCTAGTGACATAGTGCTCTCTCATCCTGACTTTCCGACTACGCAATCGGTGCAGTCTTATCGCAAAACAAAAAGCCCATAACCTTCCTTTCCCGAACACTGAGTGAAACCGAAGAAAATTATGCCACAAACGAAAAGGAAATGTTGGCCATAATATGGGCATTAAACTCACTAAGAAATTATCTGTACGGATCCCGAAAGTTAATCATTTTCACATACCACAAACCTTTAACATACGCTCTTAGTAGTAAAAACACTAATAGCAAAATGAAGAGATGGAAAGCCATTTTAGAAGAATATGATTATGAACTCAGATATCAACCCGGTAAAACAAAAGTGGTAGCGGATGCACTATCTAGGCCGCCACAGATAAACTCGATGACAGCGACTCAACATAGCGACGAAAGTTCATCAGACAATAAAATACCAGCAATGGAATGTCCTATAAATGTCTTCAAAAACTAAATTTATATTTTAATAGACAACCATGATAACTACAAATTTGAAATTCTCTTCCCAACTTACCACAGGCATATAATAAAAAAACCATACTATACCAAAAATATATTAATTTCGATTCTAAAAAAAATATCTTAATCCTAGCGTAATTAACGGACTACTTACTACGGAACCAATCAATAATTCAAGAATTTTATTCCGAACATTTCATAAATTACAAAATAAGATTCACACAGTCACAGGTCAAAGAAATAAGTAACGATGTAGAACAAGAAGAGGTCTTAATCAAAGAACACAGAAGAGCCCACAGAAATGCTAAGGCAAATAGAGAGCAGATAAAAAAATTTTTATTTCCCAAAAATGACGGAAAAATCCAATAGAATTGTTAAAAATTGTCAAGTTTGCAGAGAACAAAAATACGATCGTCGTCCTAATAAACCACAATTCCAACCCACACCAATTCCACAAAAACCTGGAGAAATCGTCCATATCGATATTGACTCTACCGAAGGAAATCTTGTACTAACAGCAATAGACAAATTTTCAAAATATGCTTTAGTCAAAACTCTAAAGTCTAGGGCAATAGAAGACATTAAAGAACCATTAAAAGAAATAGTTTTAGCTTTTGGTATCCCTAAGTCCATACTCGTAGATAATGAAAAATCCTTAAATTCCGTATCAATAAATTTTCTTCTTAAAGATCAATTTGTCATCGAAATCTACACTAACCACCCTACTCTGGGTCTGTTAATGGTCAAATAAAAAAGATTTCACTCTACCCTTTCAGAGATTATGAGATGCTTAAAACCAGACAAACTTCACACTACTTCTCATGATTTACTTTCCAGAGCAATACATGAGTATAACAGATCGATTCACTCCACCACCGGCAGAAAACCGATAGATATATTTTTTTAACAGAAATTCAAGTAATGATCCAAAAAAAGCAATTTTGGACAAACAAGAAATCATCAATCGTTTAACAGAAAAACAGAAACAGGACTTAAATTACCATAATCAAAATAGGCACGAAATAAAAACTTATTCACCAGGAGAAGAAATTTTTGTTAGAGTTAATAAGAGACCAGGTTCAAAACTAACTCCAAGGTATAAAAAGGAAATAGTCAAAGAAGATAGAAACTCCACTGTTCTAACAATGACAGGCAGAATTGTCTATAAAAATAATATTAAAGGAAAATAAATGTTCTTATTTATTTCCAATAAGCTAATTGGGCCTATTATTTTTATGTAAATAAAAAACTTTTTACATTTTCTTCCCAACGTTTCGTCAATTTTTTGTTGACATCTTCAGGGGATTTTTATGTCTATTTAATTTAAAAACATTACATATTACAAAAATAGAAAACATCAAACATATTATAAACTTACAATTATTTAGTAATTTATCACATTAAATTCTATCTAAATGATTGCAACATTTAACATGAAATTAAATTAAACACACAACTTAAAATAGTATCACAGTGGTTTTCTTTTTGTTTTATTTTATCACAACTCTGTAACTGGAACTGATATTATCGGTGTCTTCTTTTTGGTTCATAGTTTTGTTAATTTTCTGTTGTATACGTAAGCTTTCTATTGTGTAACGCTTTTTTTCTTTTGTTTCTATGTCCAATATTTTTATTCTGTCAAAGTCTGGTTTATGTTTTTCGTTGATCATATGTTTTGCTAGTGCTGTTGTTTCTTTTTGTTTCTCTATATCATTTTTGTGTTCGCATATTCTTGTTTGTAAACTTCTTTTTGTTGTGCCAATATAAATTAAGTCACAGTTTTGGTTATCATTTCCCTTACATGCTATTTCGTATACCACATTGTTTTGTTGTTGTTTCTCAACAGGCATCTTGATTTTAGAAAAAATAGTGTTGAGTGTTGTATGTGGTTTATAGGCAAAACATACGTTCTGTGTTTCTATTGTTGCTTTAATATTTTTATTATCAGTTAAGCCAGGAATAAACTTTACACTGTAAAAAACTTTGTCATTGTTATTAGTAGTATTTATGTTAATGTTATTTTTTAATTTTGTTTGTGTTCCTTCAATTAGCGTGTTTATAAGTTTTATTGGGAAACTATTGTTTATTAGTATTGATTTAATTTTGTTTATGTTTGTAGTGTGAAATTCTTCGTCGCTTATATGCAGTACTCTATAAATAAAGCTTCTCGCCGTATTTATTATTTGATGTTTTGGTTGCGTTGCGTTAAAATTCATCAGTCTTCCAGAAGATGTTTCTTTTGAATACCAGTCAAATTTAATATTATTATTACGTCTATGTAGGTAGGTATCCAAATATGCTATTTTATTATGTTTTTCAATTTCCGTGGTGAACTGGATTTTAGGATGGTAAGAGTTGAAAGCATTCAGGATCTCTTCTTTGTCGTCAAATTTTATTATAGCTAATATGTCATCTACATATTTAACTATGTATTTAATATTGATGTTTTTCTTCTTTAATTCGTTAATTGCTTCGTCAAGTAAACTGTCTAACACTATATCAGCTATGGTGGGAGAAAGGGGGTTGCCCATTGGCATTCCAAAAATCTGGCTGTAGATTTTCCTTTCGTAAACAAAATAGTTATTATCAGTCAGGCAAAATTTAAGAATTTTTAAAAACATGGATCTCGACATTTTAGTCTGTTGTTGTATAGTTTCCCATTTACCCATAATGTTTTTAATGGCCGTATGAACTGGGATATTCGTGAACAAGGACACGACATCAAAAGATATAAGTACTTCATCTTCTTCCATTTTTATATGTTGTAATTGTTTTTTGAGTTCAGCTATGGTGGGAGAAAGGGGGTTGCCCATTGGCATTCCAAAAATCTGGCTGTAGATTTTCCTTTCGTAAACAAAATAGTTATTATCAGTCAGGCAAAATTTAAGAATTTTTAAAAACATGGATCTCGACATTTTAGTCTGTTGTTGTATAGTTTCCCATTTACCCATAATGTTTTTAATGGCCGTATGAACTGGGATATTCGTGAACAAGGACACGACATCAAAAGATATAAGTACTTCATCTTCTTCCATTTTTATATGTTGTAATTGTTTTTTGAGTTCCGCCGAGTTTTTTATGTTGTATTTTTCGGAGACAATATTTTTAAGTATTTGGCCTATATATTTAGAAAGTTTATAACAAGGAACATTCATGGAAGATACAATTGGTCGAAGGGGAGTGTTAACTTTGTGAATTTTCGGGAGGCCGTATATTCTCGGGGCTATTGCTGCTGAGCAAGATAATCGCCGTTTTTGGCTTAAATCTATACATTCATTTTTAAATAGGTCTGAAATTATATTGTTATTTTCCCTTTGAAGTTTTGGCGTTGGGTCTATTCTGGTTGTTCTGTATGTCTTTTTGTCTTCTAGTAATTCCTCCATTTTATCCTTGTAATCTATTTTGTACATTAATACCGTTTTATTTCCTTTGTCCGCTTGTAAGGTAATTACCTCATCATGTTTTTTCAAAAATTTTTTTGTTTTCTCAAAAACTGTGAGGATGAATTTCTCTTTAGGGGTATTGTTAAGTAAAAATAAATACAACATAAAAAACTCGGCGGAACTCAAAAAACAATTACAACATATAAAAATGGAAGAAGATGAAGTACTTATATCTTTTGATGTCGTGTCCTTGTTCACGAATATCCCAGTTCATACGGCCATTAAAAACATTATGGGTAAATGGGAAACTATACAACAACAGACTAAAATGTCGAGATCCATGTTTTTAAAAATTCTTAAATTTTGCCTGACTGATAATAACTATTTTGTTTACGAAAGGAAAATCTACAGCCAGATTTTTGGAATGCCAATGGGCAACCCCCTTTCTCCCACCATAGCTGATATAGTGTTAGACAGTTTACTTGACGAAGCAATTAACGAATTAAAGAAGAAAAACATCAATATTAAATACATAGTTAAATATGTAGATGACATATTAGCTATAATAAAATTTGACGACAAAGAAGAGATCCTGAATGCTTTCAACTCTTACCATCCTAAAATCCAGTTCACCACGGAAATTGAAAAACATAATAAAATAGCATATTTGGATACCTACCTACATAGACGTAATAATAATATTAAATTTGACTGGTATTCAAAAGAAACATCTTCTGGAAGACTGATGAATTTTAACGCAACGCAACCAAAACATCAAATAATAAATACGGCGAGAAGCTTTATTTATAGAGTACTGCATATAAGCGACGAAGAATTTCACACTACAAACATAAACAAAATTAAATCAATACTAATAAACAATAGTTTCCCAATAAAACTTATAAACACGCTAATTGAAGGAACACAAACAAAATTAAAAAATAACATTAACATAAATACTACTAATAACAATGACAAAGTTTTTTACAGTGTAAAGTTTATTCCTGGCTTAACTGATAATAAAAATATTAAAGCAACAATAGAAACACAGAACGTATGTTTTGCCTATAAACCACATACAACACTCAACACTATTTTTTCTAAAATCAAGACGCCTGTTGAGAAACAACAACAAAACAATGTGGTATACGAAATAGCATGTAAGGGAAATGATAACCAAAACTGTGACTTAATTTATATTGGCACAACAAAAAGAAGTATACAAACAAGAATATGCGAACACAAAAATGATATAGAGAAACAAAAAGAAACAACAGCACTATCAAAACATATGATCAACGAAAAACATAAACCAGACTTTGACAGAATAAAAATATTGGACATAGAAACAAAAGAAAAAAAGCGTTACACAATAGAAAGCTTACGTATACAACAGAAAATTAACAAAACTATGAACCAAAAAGAAGACACCGATAATATCAGTTCCAGTTACAGAGTTGTGATAAAATAAAACAAAAAGAAAACCACTGTGATACTATTTTAAGTTGTGTGTTTAATTTAATTTCATGTTAAATGTTGCAATCATTTAGATAGAATTTAATGTGATAAATTACTAAACAATTGTAAGTTTATAATATGTTTGATGTTTTCTATTTTTGTAATATGTAATGTTTTTAAATTAAATAGACATAAAAATCCCCTGAAGATGTCAACAAAAAATTGACGAAACGTTGGGAAGAAAATGTAAAAAGTTTTTTATTTACATAAAAATAATAGGCCCAATTAGCTTATTGGAAATAAATAAGAACATTGAAATAACCTGGCCAAAAAATAAACAAATCATAGGAAAATAAATTACCCTTACAGATTGTATTTAACCTTTGTAAAAACTGAAGTTCAAATTCTGGACTACACTTCTTCGTATGTAGTGACGATTAATAGAGGTACAGCGAAAATTCAGCAAGGAACTTTTACTATTTTACATTCAATAGATCTGGCACAGTACGCAATATCCATATCCAATACCCATACATTTATCCAACAAAACATCCCAAATCATCATAACCTGTATCCCATCCTTATCCACGAATTAAGCCTTACCGAAAATATTTTGGAAAATATAACACCTATTATAAAAAATAAAAGAGCAATAAATCCTATATGAAGAGGCACTCCAATTTGCCAAAGTATCTGTCTTATACATTACTAATAAAAAAATATTTTATTTGGTTAAGATTCCCTTAACAAAAAAGTTGATAAAGGTTTTGTGGAGAAAATTTTTTAAACACCTGCGCATCTCGCTCTATTTTTATTACTCTTGTCCTTTTTGAAATTCCTGATCTTTTCCGGCTATCTTTTTTATTGCGGTTGATCCTTTTTATTTATTGAAAATTCTTGGATTGACATTTTTATCAGTGCCTGTGTCTTCTATCGTCTGTCTATTTTTAGTGAAAAAGAAGTAAGAGAGATATATTCGGCTGTGCCGAATCTTATATACCCTTCACCATAGAATGGAGTGACGAAAGAAGTCACAATCACAAAAATTCGCGCCCACGAAATACGAAAAAAAAATTTTAAAAAATAATTTAAATGGAAAAATTACATTAAAGCAAAAAAAAAACTTGCCACTCACTGTCTCACGGACGCACCCCCACGTATTGGAAACAAAAAATTAATCACGATCACGCATTGTTGGTTCTAATCTATATTTCATAGTATAGGCTGATTTCATAAACACAGCTTTTTTTTTTTTTAACTTGGACCAGCACTCAGGTGATGACCCCTACATATGCAATGCATTGTGCGGGAACTAGGAAAATTGGTTATAGGAAGGAGGATAAAGGGAGTAGTGTTTGTGGACGTTCGATTTGAACTTTCCCACACTGAAAGTAACAGGAAAGACCTCTGCAGGAAGTTTATTCCACATGCGAAGTGTTCGGCTAAAGAACGAATTTTCTCTGTAATGCGTAGTGCGATCCACTGGCATATCAACCACAAATGGATGCGCTCTTAACGAAGAAGGTGTTGTTCGTACAAATGAGCGGGTTTCGGGAACAAGTTCCCTGATTTCATTAGAGAGATAATACCGATGCATATGAATTTGGATTATCACCAGTACATGCAAGAATACGACTTATGGAACACATACTAAAAACCAATTATGATTTGGATTTCGGATCTTCAGGATCAATAAGAAACAACGAAATCAACAAAGAGTTAAGAAGTTAAAAAAAGAAACATGTTCAAGATGAATATCGCGAATTTGGATTGATTATAGATCAGCCAAAACAAGGGTCAGGTAATGCAAATGATGGCAATACCGCAAGAAGATTCTTTTCAGATCCAGAAACAGCATCTGAAATAACAGGAGTGGATTTAAACCTTATTTTCAGATTTAAAATAATCCTAGAAGTACTTGCGTGCAATGAAAATTGACTAGAAAATTCGGAGATTATGCTAAGGAAACTGCAAAAATATATACAACCAACTACCCATGGAGAAATATGTCTACAACAGTTCAAAAAATCCTTTATCATGGAGAAGATGTCATTAAATATCATTTGGTGCCACTTGGAGATCTATCAGAGGAGGCTCAGGAAAAAAGGAACAAGGATTACAGATTTTTAGAGAGCACAATACTAGAAAAATTTCACGAAATTCAACAATTGAAGATCTATTTAATATAATATTGGCAACGTCAGATCCGTTCATCTCCAGTATTCGAAATCAATGGAAAGTGGAACATCCGGATTTAGATGAAGAAGCTTTTAGACTAAAGAACAGAAATAGCACAGAACAAAATATGGAATATATGCAATCAATATTTGAGTCAAATGAATAATAATTATAATTGCCTTTCATTGTTATTTAAGGACGAAAAACATAGTATTAGGAAAAAATAATAATAAACAGAACCTACCATTGTTACAAATGCTATTGAAATTTATTGCAGTTTTTATTTTTAAAATGTTTTTAAAATTATCAAATTTGACAGCAAAAAATAATAAATTTTTCTGTAGTAATAGCAATATTTTTAGATAACATTATTAACCTTTTTTTAAGTGTAACTATTCTTTGAGTGTAAACAAATTTGCAATTTTGACAGCAAAAAATTTTTAATTTTTCTGTAATAGCGTAAAAATTTTTTTAAGTGTAACATTAAAAAAATTCCATTATTACAAAAATTATTTATAATTATTATTAATTTCCAAATTTTAAATTTTTTAATAAATAAAAAAATAATAAACCCATATTTCACTCTGAAAGTTAAAAAAATTCAAAAGTTTAACTTTGACCTAGAATTCCTTAAAAAGTCCTCAATCAATTTTAATGAAATTAAAACTGAGTCAAGCTGAACTAAATATCTATTCATTAAAATAAAAATTACTTCGATATTTTGATCGGTTCAAAAGTTACAGAATTTTGGCGAATGAAAAACGATTTTCAGCCACTGTGCAACGGTGTTTTCTTCGCGAAACTCATTTTTTAAATGAATATGATAATATTAGAATTTAAGAATTCGATTTCTTGAAAAGGTCTTTTGCTACAAAATTTTTGCATCGTATTCATTTAATTTACCACAAAGTCGTACACGACATAGTAATATCTTTGACTTCAAAATTTTTGCAACGTAAGGATTTTTTTTAAATATATAAATATTTTTTATATTAAGCATGCTTTTGCATGCTCTCAATATTCTATCCCTTATTCTTCTATTTGATACACATTTAAAGTAGTGTTCGTTTACAATAAATTTTGCAACGTAAGGATTTTTTAAAAAATAATTTTTTATATTAAACATGCTTCTGCATGCTCCTAATATTCTCTCCCTTATTCTTTTATTTGATACAGTGTTTGTTTACAATAAATTTTGTAACATAAGGATTTAAAAAAAAAAAATTATATTAAGCATGCTTCTCCATGCACTCAATATTCTTTCAGTTTGTTTATTTGATACACATTTATGATACACACATGATTTAGCATGTTTCTACTTCAACTCAATATTTGTTTACAATAAAATTTATGCAACGGACGAATTGTTTCGCACCAAATGTTGTAACGTACATATTTCCATGCTGTAGCATGCTTGTGATTTCTATCGTTATATTTCCATAAGTTTGAAAAACATGCAAAATGTTTGTTTACATAAAATTTTGCATCATAGGGATTTTTTTACCTAAATTTTTTTTTTGTAGCTTAGAGGTTTTGTTTCGCTAAATTTTTTTGTGACTTATAGGTTTCTATTGGGGCAAATAGTCGCTTTACCCCTGGAAACTACTTTAATGAAATTATGTATACCACAAAAATTCTTATATATTATTTGGCAACTTTTCTAAGCTTGAGTCAGTACAGTATTGTATCTACAAGTATCTACAAGTTTAATAGGGTATACAAATACCAAAAATCATTCCTTAATCACATCCAAAACCACTCTGAACAGGGTCAAGTGATCATGAATCAGGACTCAAATAGAGATCAACCTGACACATTGTTATAATGTCACCCGTTATTCCATTAACACGTGCCAACGTAATATAACAACAACGCACGTTTACACATACATATGCACATACATATATTTGAAATTCTTAAATTGCTTTATTTTATTTTTATTTTACTTTTTGCATTTTGCATTTCCGTTCCCATTATAAAAATGCAACCTTAACTTTTTACTCCAGACATTTTTATTGGGAATTGTTTACTTTTAACTTGATTTATTTAAGTAAAATTGCATTTCGTTCAAAACAACAAAATTCTATTTGAACTCTTAAATTTATAAAGTGCAACAACCTATTTAATTAATTTTCCATAGAATTGTTTTGAATATTTTTTTTTACATAAGTTTGTCTTGTTCCCAAAAAATGGAAACAAAACACACTTATGATTAACAAGCAAAAACCGGCAACAGAAACATTTTTTATATTATTGATAAATTTTATTAATAAACAAAAATAAATTGTAAATTAGTACTTAAGAAAGAATTGAAGACAATAAAGAGTTAGTTATAATTTTGAAACCCAAAAAGAACCTTGTGTTTGTTTTGAGTGTCTTTAATTGGATACTCGTTTCTGGCGCAGTCGGCAGGATACCCGTGTATCCTCGTGTGTATCGTACATAAGAGAGGATATTCGATATATCAATATCCTAAACGGGTAAAGAAAAAAATCCTTTGAAAGATCAAAGGATACCTAAAGAAATATCCTTCGAAAGATCGAAGATAAACAGTCAAAATCAAGCATCCTGCGAATCCTAAGGGACCCTCCAGGATACAAATAATTTAAAAAATAGTGTAGTGTGTTCGGCGAAGAAGCCAAAGAAAAGGAACTACCTACAACTTATTTTAAAAAGTGAAGTGACTGTGAATTTTTTTTTTCCTTTTTTTTTCAAAAAAAAGGATACCAAAAATAAAAGTGACATTTAAACTTCATAAGATTGAAGAATAAATAAATTAAAAAAAAACAGCTGGACTTCACAAGATTGAAGAACAAATAAAAATAATAAATCCTTTAAAAGATTAAAGGATACACAAAAAAAATCAAAACATTTTAACTTTGTGTAAAAATAAAAACAAAAGAAAGTGAATTTGAACTTCATAAGATTGAAGAACAGATAAAAATAATTAATCCTTTAAAAGATTAAAGGACACACAAAAAATATTTTTTTTTAAAACATTCGAACTTTGTGTAAAAATAAAAACAAACAAAATTCTAAAGAACTCTAATTAAAGTGACATTTGAACTTCATATGATTAAAGAATAACTAAAAATAATAAATCCTTTAAAAGATTAAAGGATACGAAAAAAAAAACCCATTTGAAAGTCGTATAAAAAAAAATAAAGGAAACAAAATTCTCAAATTAAAGTGACTAAAATCCTGGGAAGCAAAACAAAGGCTGACGTCCTCTTACGTCCTTTTACATCAACTCTACAACTTTTAAAGTGACTAAATCCTTGGAAGTAGAAGTAAAGGCTACCGTCTTCTTACGTCATCTTACATCAACAACAAGAACTCTACAATTTTTTAAGGTAAAATTAGAATAATATTTAAAAATAAATATAATTTTTTCGGAATGTTAATAATTTTTAAAGTTAAACAAAATGAATAAATGTTTTAAGAAAAGTAAATAATTTTTAAAGTAAAAGCAAATAACTTTTGTAAAAAAAAGGAAAAGTGAATAATATTTTTTTAAGTAAATTTTTTTGAAACGTTAATAATTTTTAAAGCTAACAATATTAAAAAAAAGGAAACAAAAAATAAATGTTTTAAGAAAAGTAAATAATTTTGTAAGTAAAAGTAAATAACTTTTTAAAAAAAAAGGGGAGAAGTAAATAAATTTTTTTTATGAAAAGTATAATTTTTTTTAAAACGAAAAATAATTTTTAAAGAACAATAAATAATTTTAAAAGTAAAATAGTTATAATTTTTAAAAAAACTAAAAGCAAATAAGTTTTTTAAAATAAACAATATATAAATAAATTTTTAGAAAATAATTTTTAATAAATAAATTTTGTAGGAAAACTAAATAATTTTTATACAGAAATTTTAAAAGTGAATAGTTTTTTTCTAAGAAAGGTAAATAATTTTCTTTTGGAGAAAGATAATTTAAAAAAAAAAAAAAAAAAAAACAGTTTTTAAGGATCATAGGAAAATTTACAAAAATGACTGAACAAAATCCACCACTTTCTGTTAGGATCGACCCATTAAAGTATTTAAACCGACTTCCAGATTTTAATGGCGACTATCGCGACCTACAAACTTTCAATAATTTAATAGATAGAGTCCACCCTATACTGACGGTTTATGATGAACCATCGCAACTATTATTTTCAGATAGAATTAAGAGCAAGCTCACTGGAAAGGCTAGAGAAATTATAGAAATCAATTGTCAAGCCCAATCGTGGACAGAAATTAAAAGAGTATTAAATAACAATTTCGGAGACAGATGCGGTTTAGAAGAACTTTTTGATAGACTTAAAAGTACCACATTTAAAACTAACAGCGTAGAATTTTATAACGAAATCAAACAGCGACTTAGAAATCTTAATAATAAAACAATAATGACGATCGGTTCTGGTCCTGCAGCTAACGAGTGTGCAAAAAATAATATGAAAACTGCATTAAATGTTTTCAAGGAAAAAATTCCCGAGCCAATGCGTACAATCTTAACATGTAGGAATCCTGAAACTCTTGAAATGGCAATGGAAATCCTATTTCAAGCTGGATACGCTTATGTTTCCTCACCAAACACTATATTTTCCACCCATAGTAGACCACCAAAACAGGAGCATAAAACCCGACAGAACTACAAACAAAACAATGCGAACTCTCACAGTAACCATAATACAACAAGGACTTTTAATCGAAACATGCAAAGAAATTTTTCCTCCCATCAACCTAATCCTCAAAACCATTATCAGAATAATCCTCAAAGTAGCTTCCACAACTGGAGAGAAGGAGATTACAGAAATTTCACCCACAACGGGCAAGGTTTCCAACGACAAAATAACTGGAATTCGTTCCGACAACAGAACCCACAGCGCGAAAACCAATTCCCAAGACCTGAACCCATGGACATCAACAACCTCGAAACACGGACTAAACAGACCGAGAATGCAAATTTTCGATCTTTAGCCTCAGGGAACTTCCATATATAAAAGTAGAAACGAAATTGGGACATTAATAATAGATACAGGTGCAACTAATTCCATTTTAAACCCAGACATATGTCATCCCAAATGGATACAGAAAATTAAACCAATCTCAATTAAAACATTACAACATAAAATAAATGTTTACGAGAAGGCCAAAATACCTACTTTCAGAGAGTTTGGTACAGAAATTAAAACAATAGAATTTTTCATAACAAAATTTCATGATTATTACGATGGACTTATAGGAAATGATTTACTTAGACCACTTAAAGCTAAAATTTGTTACGAAACCCATACAATAAAAATTGGAGAAAATATACTCCCTCTTTTTGTTAAAAGTGAAGACCAGCAAGTTAACCAGATAAATCAAGATGAAGAGAATAACTATATTAAAGAATTAGATAGAAACAGAATAGCAGAAATAGAAACTTTGAACCTGGAATTAAACTTTGCTTCGAATTTTGAATCATTGAGTGATCAAATTAGAACAGAACACTTAAACTCTGAAGAAAGATCACAATTACTACAAATAATAAATAAGTATCACGATATTTTTTATCAGGAAATTGATAGACTTTCATTTACTACCGCAATAAAGCATATAATTAGGACTACGAATAACGTACCTATATTCTCAAAGTCATACAGATATCCATACGTACATAAGAAAGAAGTTGAAGATCAAATCCAAGACATGTTGAAAAATAAAATAATTAGAAATAGTAATTCGCCATATTCAGCTCCAATTTGGATCGTGCCAAAGAAGGCCGATGCTAGCGGGAAAACAAAGTGGAGACTTGTCGTCGATTATCGTAAACTAAATGAAGTAACGATTGACGATAAATTCCCTATCCCGAATATAGACGAGATACTCGAAAAATTGGGAAGAAGCCAATATTTCACCACTCTCGATCTTGCAAAGGGTTTTCACCAAATTGAGATAGAGGAAGAAGATATCCACAAAACAGCATTTAGTGTTAAAGGCGGACACTATGAATTTCTGCGAATGCCTTTCGGGCTGAAGACAGCTCCTGCAACATTCCAGAGATTAATGAATAATATACTCCAGGATTACATTAACAAAATATGTCTAGTATATTTGGACGACATAATTATTTTCTCAACATCCTTACAAAAACACATAAATTCAATTAAACTTATATTCGCGCGATTACAAGAAGCAAATCTGAAAGTTCAACTGGACAAGTCGGAATTTTTAAAAAAAGAAACGGAGTTCCTCGGACACATAGTTACAACAGAAGGAGTTAAGCCAAATCCAAAAAAGATAGAATGCGTTATTAACTTCCCAACACCCAAAACAACAAAGCAAATCAAACAATTTTTAGGACTAACAGGTTATTACAGGAAGTTTATAAAAGACTATTCATCTATCGCCAAACCTATGACTAAATATTTAAAGAAAGATTCCAAAATAAACATAGATGATCCAGAATACGAAAAAAGCTTTAGTACCCTTAAGACGTTACTAACACACGACCCAATACTAGCATATCCTGACTTTTCTAAAACATTTACACTCACTACGGATGCAAGCAATTACGCCTTGGGAGCAGTGCTTTCACAAGAAAATCATCCCATATGCTACGCAAGCCGCACCCTCAATACACACGAAATAAATTACAGCACAATAGAGAAAGAGTTATTGGCCATCATATGGGCTACAAAATATTTTAGGCCCTATCTTTTTGGTCGCAAATTCATAATAGAAACAGATCACAAACCATTAACATGGCTTTTCTCTATAAAGGAACCCAACTCGAAACTTGTTAGGTGGAGACTTAAACTATCAGAATATGATTACGTAATAAGGTACAAAAAAGGAACAAAGAATAGTAATGCCGATGCTTTATCAAGGATTGAAACTGAACCTAGTAGCATAAACACATTAGAACCTGACAATATAACAATAAAAGAAACTGCATCACCAATTAATATGTTTAAAAATCAAATAATTATAATAAAAACAACCTCTGGATCTTTAAGAATAAAAAACAAATCAGTTTTTGGGAATAAAAGAAAAACAATTTACATGAAAGAAATGGACAGGGAAACAGCCATTACAGTACTCAAAAACCATTTTAATCCGACCCAGCTTAATGCTATTTTAATTGAAGATGATTTTTATACAATGTTTAAAACAATTTATGAAGAATTGTTTGCAAATAATACAAACTTTAGGATACTTAGATGTTCACTCATAGCAGAGGATATAGAAGATGAAAATCGGTTAACTGAAATTATAAAAACCGAGCACCTTGATAAAAATCATAGAGGAATTCAGGCAGTATTTAAAGAACTAATTACGCGAATTTATAATCCCAAATTGAAGCTTAGAATAACTCAGTTCATAAATAACTGTGAAATTTGTAACTTAGAAAAATATGACAGAAAACCTCCAAAGATACCCTATAAAATAACAGAAACCCCATCTAAACCACTTGAAGTACTACATATAGATGTATTTTATACCTTAAATAAGAAACTATTTATGACAGCAATTGATAAATTTCCCAAATTTGCTTTAGCATTCCAAATTAATGGAAGAAACTGGACAGAATTCAAGACAAAACTATTACAAATAATCAATACTTATGGAAAAATAAACAAAATTATTGTAGATAACGAACTTGGTTTTAAGGCTATACCGATGCAAGAATTTTTGAAAAAAGAGAATATAGATATTCATTATACTTCAAATAGTAACCATACGTCTAACGCAGACATTGAAAGTTTACATAACACAATTAATGAACATATACGTTTGCTAAGACACGATAAAGAAAATGGAGATGAAAGTATAGAAGATAAAATGATAAGAATAATAGGTTTTTACAATAATACAATACATAGCACCACCGGCATCAAGCCGATTGATTTCATAAATGGCAAAGTACACGAAGATAGATATAAAGAAATTCATGACCTTATAAACTCAAAGAAAGAAAAATATATACAGAAATTAAATGAAAATAGGAAAGATATCGAATTAGAAGGCGGACCAAACTATATCAAAGAAATAAGAGGTGGGAAGAACCACAAAAAATATAGGAAAGTTAATGCAGAAAAGATAGATGATGACCACTTACAGACGACAAGGACTGGACATAAATATTATAAAACCCACGTTAGACCTAAGAAGAAATATCAAGACAGAGATAACCCAACTATAACATCTACAACATGATTTCTTTTCAGATGACGACTTGGACCTTAATACTTACATTAATTACAGCAACGAGCGCACAATACTTAGATATTCAGGATCTTACAAACAATAATGGATATATTCCAATAAAATTAGACGAAATCAAACCAATGAGACCTATTCTAAAATAATACACATTATTAACACGACCATGTATAAAGAAACACTTGAACTAATCGCAAGCAACGTAGCGACACTGAAAACCACCACAACAGATACAAAAGCACTAATAGACACAGTCGACAAAAACTTGGCGATACTTAAAGCCAAGATGAATAATCTGAACCCACAATTTAGACAAAAACGAGGACTTATTAATATTTTAGGAAAAGGACTTAAAATTGTAGCAGGAACAATGGACAGTGAAGATGAGGAACACATTAATAGCTCTTTAAAACAACTTTACGAAAATAACGGGGTTATAACTAATACAATACACAATCTTACACAAGTAAACAACTTCTTTTCAAATAACTTTCTTTGCAAATAAAAAACATAACGAACCATATCAATACACAACAAATGCATGTAGAAAAATATTTAAATCAATTCAAAAATGTTTTTCAGAATAAAATAGCAACATTAGAAGATGAAGTAATATTTATGAAGCACATTTACCAAATTAATAACGATATTACAGTTTTGCGTGACCATATAGACGATATAGGACATGTTATTTTTTCCAGCAAATTAGGAATCATTCCCACAGACATTTTGACCCCAAAAGAAATGGACCTAATAACAGATTTTGACAGCTACATAAATATAAAAGCCTCTGTGGCTCTTCATGAAAAAAACATATTATTAATTTTCAAGATACCCTCATATTCGAAACACCCTTTAAGCAAAATTACCTTTGAACTAATTCCAGATATTAAAAATAAGACATTAGCTTTAAAATCTTATACAATACTTGTCGATCGCAACAAAAACATTTATGAGCCATTTCTTCAAGATAATTTAGAGAAAAACTTAATCAAGATTAAAGATGACTGTATACAAAATATTTTAGATTACAAAGCTAATTGCCCTATGAAAATTTCCGAAACTGAAGAAGTAGTAGAAATTCATCCCGGTTTATTGATATTTAAAAACTATTGCAAGACACTTAAACATAATTGTAATGAAAATCAATTAAAAATCAAAGGAACTTTTCTTATTTAATTCGAAAATTGTAAGATTTTGACTCAAAACAGAAATTTTACCAATGTCAATTTAAGAATTAGAGATAAGATAATACTACCAAACATTATAACAAAAATTAAAAGTAATCAAAATGTTACTCTTAACGATTTGAAACTGGAAACACTATATTTAAAACAAATTAAATATGAAGAAAATTTAAACAATATGCTATACCATGATAAGAAAACAAAAACCATTAGATTTAGTGTTGATATTGTAATTATCTTATGCATTATAATTCTAATGTTAATATATATCCTTAGACCAAAACAAATTTTAAATGTTTCGTCGGAGCCTCAATCAAACGGTGGGGGTGTTATAATGTCACCCGTTATTCCATTAACACGTGCCAACGTAATATAACAACAACGCACGTTTACACATACATATGCACATACATATATTTGAAATTCTTAAATTGCTTTATTTTATTTTTATTTTACTTTTTGCATTTTGCATTTCCGTTCCCATTATAAAAATGCAACCTTAACTTTTTACTCCAGACATTTTTATTGGGAATTGTTTACTTTTAACTTGATTTATTTAAGTAAAATTGCATTTCGTTCAAAACAACAAAATTCTATTTGAACTCTTAAATTTATAAAGTGCAACAACCTATTTAATTAATTTTCCATAGAATTGTTTTGAATATTTTTTTTTACATAAGTTTGTCTTGTTCCCAAAAAATGGAAACAAAACACACTTATGATTAACAAGCAAAAACCGGCAACAGAAACATTTTTTATATTATTGATAAATTTTATTAATAAACAAAAATAAATTGTAAATTAGTACTTAAGAAAGAATTGAAGACAATAAAGAGTTAGTTATAATTTTGAAACCCAAAAAGAACCTTGTGTTTTTTTTGAGTGTCTTTAATTGGATACTCGTTTCTACACATCTCATCACGCTACTGTACAGTACGCTATGCCTAGCTGCTATCCCATGCCAATGGCATGAAATAATCAGCTTTTGTGGGGTTCTGGAGTGCCAATGCAATGTCAGCAATATGAGTATCCAAGCTACTTTTATTATCCCACAACATGGAATAATCAATTGCAGCAGTATTCTGATTCGATGCAAAGGCAGCCTTTTACTTACCACCAACAACAACCTCAACAACAAAGAGCATATGCCTTTAGAGGTACTTTAATGAATGATGATATGGATATTAGTTTACTTGAGAGCAATGACGAAGAAGTAGAAGAAAAAGGAAAAGACGAAGCTCAAGAAAATCTGCCAACTTCTACGAATGCTCCACATGTTAGGACAGAATAAGCCGAAGAAAATGTGAGATATTATGAAATATCAAAAGCATTCAAAAACAATATCGTCACATATGGAATTCCCAATAAAAAAGATCAACTTCTTTTAGAAGAGTTTATTGAGGAAAATAACAGTATTTTTATTGACAGGCTTCAGAACAATTTGTTCAAGCATACAATAATCAAATTTAATATAAGTATTGTGGCAGAATACATTAAAATTATTGGAGAAGAATTGGAGTTGAGTATGATAACTCATAGAGCTAAAATGAATTTGCTGATCAAAGGAGACGCCATACATGAACTATTCGCTAAGCAAATTTATGAAATTTCAAATAGAATGTCCGAATTTCAAGAGAGGGATTCTGGTTGGACTTTAACACGCATAGTTCGGGCAGAAATAAGTATCAACAAATCTTCTCTTGTTAAAGGGTCAAATTGAATATCTGCACCTGAGAAGCTAATAGCAAAAAAAGCTTGTATCAATATAAAAAGTGGGCTTTGATTGCTGCAACGGATACTAGGAAATACAAACATCCAAAACGTTGTAGTTCATATGATATTGCTGACATAAATGACGAATTCATTAGTATTCAAACTGATTTTGTATTAGATTCCACCTTGTTAACGTTCCCATCAAAACTAAAACATATTAACATTTTTGAAAAAAACAACTCTAACATAATTATAAACGTGTTCGGGTATGATGAGGAAACTGACGAGATTATTGGACCATTCTATTTATCTAAAAAAGGAAAAACCAATCATGTCAACTTGCTACTTTTGGAGAATGGTGAAGATCATCACTATATTTTAATAAAGAACATATCGAGGTAAATTAAAAAATTAAATGAAAGTTTAATTTGAGGTTACATATATACGTAATATAATTTTTAATAAAATACATTTTATTCACAGACTTTTGAAGAATCAGACTACCAAAGGTTGTAATAAGCTTATTTTCTGCAACAGCTGCCTGCAATACACTCATAGTGAGAACACTATGAGTAAACACAAAACAGAGTGTGGACAAATAGTAACCACTATGCCAACGGCTCCAAATGATTTCTTCAGTTTAAGGGCCATCAAAAGAAAATGGATGTCCCCTTTGTTGTTTATGCAGACTTTGAATTCATTTTAGAGGATATTAATTGTAGTGTAAGTAGTAAAACCAAATTTGTTAAGAAGCACATTCCTTGTGCTTTTAGCTATTATATTAAATGTATCAACAACAAGAAATTAGATAAGTTAAGAGTGTACACAATGGAAGATGCCTCAGAAAAATTTGTTTCCTTTTTAACTCAAGACTGTCAGGATATTTAAAATGATCATTTAGTAAAGAAGAGACAAATGGATACATTATCCCCTTCCGAAATTTATAGTTTTTATAATGCATTGAATTGCAATATATGTCAAAAATTTCTAGGTAATGATCGTGTTAGAGATCACTGTCACATTAGTGGAAAGTTTAGAGGTGCAGCCCACACAAATTGTAATCTAAGTTACCAAATTCCTAAGTTTATACCAGTTTACTTTCACAATTACTCAAATTATGACTCACATCTTTTTATTAAAGAATTGGGGAAGATATCTATGAAACTAAAAGTACTTCCTCTTAATAAGGAGCTTTATATATCTCTGTCCCAATTTACAGAAATGAGCGATGACCATAATCTTGAAATAAGATTTCTTGATACAATGCGCTTTATGGCTGACAGTTTGGAATCATTGGCCTGCAACTTATCAGATAATGATTTTAGTACCATTAGATCCTTGTTTCAGGCAGAAAAAGAATTTCAACTCATTAAGAAAAAAGGTATTTTCCCGTATGAGAATCTAAGTTAACTTCAAAAATTTAATGAGTGTCAGCTTCCTTCACGCAGAGATTTCTTTAATAAACTGAACAATAAAGAATGTTCTTTAGAGGAATACTCACACGCTGAAGAGGTATGGAAGACTTTTAGGTGCAAAACAATGAAAGATTACATGGAACTTTACTTAAAAACAGATGTGCTTTTACTAACAGATATTTTTGAGAACTTCAGAAAAGTTTGTAAAGGTATATATGAGTTGGATCCATGTCAATATTACACAGCTCCTAGACTTGCCTGGAATGCAATGTTGAAATATACAAAAATTGAGTTGGAATTATTGACGGATATAGATATGTATAATTTTATGAAAAAAGGTATACGTGGGGGGATTGTACAGTGTAGTAAAAGATATTCAAAAGCAAATAACAAATATTTAGATGATTTCGACAAAGAGAAGCCCTCAGAATTTCTGGTCTATTTATATGCAAATAACCTTTACGGTTGGGCGATGTCTGAATATCTCCCTTATGGAGGGTTTAGATGGTTATCGAATGAGGAGCTGGATCTGGATCCGGAAAGCATAGCTGATAATGGAACAGATGGTTATGTATATGAGGGCACTTTGGATTATCCTTCAAATTTGCATGACTTACACAATGATCTTCCTTTTTGCGCTGAGAATAAAAACACTTTGCAAACGGGGTATAACAAATTGATAACTGATTTCTCTACAAAGCAGTCATATGTTATACATTATAGAGTTCTCAAGCAATGCTTGGAATATGGTTTAGTTTTAAAGAAAACACATTGTATTCTCGCTGTCCAAACTAGTTTGGAAAATAATATAAATTAATTGTAAGTCTGAATTTTTTGTAAATTTTAAATTGAATTATATATCTAACACATGAATTGTAAACCTAGAATTGAAATTGAATTATAAATCTAATATTATATATGAATTGTAAATCTAATATTAAAATTGTACTCTAAATCTAATGTTAAATTTATTTGTACTATATATAAGAAGTACTTACCTCAAATTATACTTGCCCTGAATTCACAGTATTTATCCATATGTTGTGTAAAGCTGCTCTCACCGCAATGTAGATGCCAACCGGTCAAACCGTTTGACTTCGGGTTTGTTACCGAGATTTTTATTAAGCTTAAGGCGAAGCCAAAGCCGACTCAAGATCTGCATTTCGGTGAGAACAACTCACTTTCCTTTGAACTCGATATCAGTGCATATCGTTTACAACCAAGCTTGGAATTATTTAATTTGATTACTCTAAATAAATTTCACTATTTATGAAACTAAATAATTGTCTCAACAATTAAACAATCTCAATGGTTAAAAGGTTATATCGACTTAAATACCAAACATAGAGCCACTGCTAAAAATGCTTTTGAGAAAAATTTCTTCAAATTGCTCAATAATGCTGTGTATGGAAAAACTATGGAGCAGAATTGGAGCAGAACAAATCGGAATCATTTGGGAGCTTAAGATGGGATATCAAAGTCCAATTTCCATAGTTTATCCATATTTTCTGAAGATATGGTAGCTATCGAAATGAGTAGAGTCAAGACTTGTTATAATAAACCTATTTACTTAGGATTTTGTGTACTGGAGCTTTTCAAGTGGAAAAAGTATAATTTCTATTATAGGTACATGCAACCTAAATTCAAGGAAAGGTTATCTTTAAATTATATGGATACTGACTCTTTTATTTACACTGTACAAACTGATGACTTTTACGCTGACATAAAAACTGACATCGAACAACAATTTGATACATCTGATTATTCTGTATATAACATATATGGTATTCCTCGTTTGAACAAAAAGGTTTTGGGTATGATGAAGGATGAAAATTGCGGAAAAATAATGAAAGAGTTTGTTGGGCTGCGATCTAAGATGTATTCCTTTAGTGTGCAAGACCAAAATGATGTAAAAAATCGAAGGGGGTATAGAAATCCGTTTTAGATAAGTATAGCTTAGTTTCTTATAGAAACTGTTTATTTGATAAGTCTATTATATATGATACCATGCTAACATTTAAATCCAAATTACATGAAATATATACTAATCAATTAAATAAAGTAGTATTAAGTTGTGCAGATGATAAAAGAAAAATAAGGACTAATAATATAAACCTTATGGATGATATCATTTTCGAATAGAGGAAACCAATCCTTAGTATGAAATTGATATGCTGTTGAATTTATAATAATAATAATAATAAAATCCTAATTATTAAGAAAAATTCCTTTATTGCTAAAAGAAAAAAGAAATAAATAAATAAATGTATAAATAAATTTATTATGAAAATGGAAAATGGATTTGTTGTTTTATTTATATTTTTTCTAATTTATTATCTTCTATTATTATTCATTTAATACGTTGCTGAATCTTGCACTATCTTATATTTTTTTAGAATTAATTTTTACAATATTTCATACAGCTACAGAAATTTTAAGAATTTGATCACATTAAGTTATTGATGTTGTCTAGGATACCACATTCCTAATCAATCCTTCAAATAACAAGACAAATTAGGTATTTTATTTAATAAATTTATTTTGCTTTATTAGTTTTAATGGTGAAAACATTTCATAGTAAGTGGTAAGTATATTGTATATTACAGTGCTGTTAAATTTTGATTAAAATTAATAATCAATTAATTAATTTGTTTTTTTTTAATTTAATCGATTAATTAAAATTGACTTAATTTTTATAGATTAATAATCGATTAGGATTAAATTTAGCTCAGGATTAAAGAGGATTTATTTGGATTAATTTATTTTTAAAAGTAATCCTACGATTAATACATTTAATCTAAAATATTAATCGATTAATATTTTAGATTAATTTGGATTAAACAGGATTAATTTTTTTTGGCAACTCTATATAAAAAGTTTCATGTTTGTTTACTTAAAATAATTCTCTTTTCGACGCAGTCAGTTCACTTATCCGCCACAAGAAGGATTTAAACAGGTTGTGCGAAAAATTCACTCTGCAAACGTTTTCATCTGGTGACCTGCAATACTTGGAGTCGTACTTGGTATTGATGACACCAATTGCACATTCTTTGGACTTTCTTCAAGGCGAGAAAACTGTTCAATTTGGTTTTCTTGTACCTGTGCTGATGACATTGGAAAATAAACTGGAGAAGCTCAGTAAACAGGAGTTTCAATTGAGATCAATCGCACAGAAACTACAACAAGCACTGAAGAAACGTTTTGGACATATTTTCAGTCTAGAACCAGATGCAGACCTTGCAATAACTGCTGCAGTATTGACTCCAGACGTGAAAATGAAGTGGCTGACTGTTCTTCAGAGATGCACACCTGGTTTGACGAAAGAGCTCATTTACAAGAGGGTCATTTCGAGTATTTGTTCCTTTGCTTCATCATCAGATCTTGCTTCTAAAACTCCTTTTAAAAGTATTGATCAGATAAGCACTAACAACTATTTCGATTTTGATGTAGATGGTATGTTGCAAATCTATATACTGATTTGATGATATTGCTATTAAATGTGTTTTTCGATTTAGATGGTCCTTCTGAAATGATCGGGTCATGTTTCCAGCAGAGTGAAACAATTGATGTACATGCCTTAATTTCAAGTCAATTCTATGCGTACATGAACGATGTGATTGTGGGACCAGAAATCTGGGAGAAATATCCGGCATTGAAGGAGGCTTCTTTTTATTTCAATACTCCACTCACATCATCTGCTCCAGTGGAACGGTTATTTTCTTTCGCCGGAATAGTGAATACTCCTCGCCGAAATGCCTTATCTGACCTGTCATTTGAAAAGTTAGTTTTGTTAAAGTCCAATGGTTTTTGTCAAAATTAGTACATATTATTTTTGTTTGTTTATATTTATGAATTGTTAATTTTTTTTTTGTTAAATGTACCTGAACTACATGTACAAATTTTTTTTTCCTGATTATAGATTAATCCTGTTTAATCCTAATTAATCTAAAATATTAATTGATTAATATTTTACATTAAATGTATTAATCGTAGGATTATTTTTAAAAAATAAATAAATTTAAATAAATCCTCATTAATCCTGACCTAAATTTAATCCTAATCGATTATTAATCCTTAATTTCAATAAATAATCTTAGTTAATCAATTAAAACAAAAACAAACAAAATTTAATTCGATTACTAATCATTAAGATTATTAATCATTAATTAACAGCTCTGGTTTATTACTGCTTTTCGTAAATTGAATAGAGCAGCGGCAGGTATCTGGCCCTTCTTGACAAGTTGGATTGTACAACGGGCAACACTTAAAATGCCCCTCATCTTTGTCCTCATCACCTGTGATTCCAAAAATCTCATTTTCGTTGAGCATATTGAGGAAAAATTTAATCATTTCCCAATGTTCGTAAAGTTGGAAGCACTCGAAATCTACCAAAAACTTATTAATTTTGTTTCTGATTTGAGTCATTTTCTTAATTGTTGGTGAATAACGATGATGATTGTTTGAATATCACCTTGCTACTACTAATTTTGAAAGTGAGCTCTTCTGGTCTTTAAAAATATTTCTATTAACAAATCTATCATTACTTCCTTTAAGCACACCCTTTCTCTCACTTTCCTATCACTATTCCTCTCCACTATATTCACTATTTCACAACAAATATTTTCTGTTAGGCTTCTTGGAACCATCAAATATATTTTCAAGATCAATTTCAAATAAAGATTCAAAGTGAGAAGACTATAAAAAATGGACTCCGCAAAAAATTTGGTGAACAAATTTAATTCTTTCAATAATAAAAGTCTAACCCACGCTAAAGAGTTGGATATTTTAGTAAAATATCCTATAATTAACACAAAACGAGTGACAAGAAAAAAAGGGGCAAAAATTCAAATAGAATTAGAAAACCATATAATGTTCTTACCTAACCGATACGGTTCGCTCGCAGATGATGAAATAAGGGAGCTATCGAGTGGAAAATTTCGTTTACACAGAGAAGGGGAACGAAGTTTGATTTTGGATACTGAGATCGATGAATTTTTAATTCCAAATGCTCAATACCCCATTTGGCAGTAAAATAAATTAATTCTGTACAATAAATTAAAAATAAATAAATATAAAAAAATCAATAAATAATTTATTGAAATATATATTTGTGTATGTGTTTTTATTTAATCTTTTCAGTTATTTCATAAAGAAACTTAAGACATAAATGACCACAAGTAAATGTATTGAAATTCTGATGTTGATTATAGTTGTATTATATATTTGTATCAAGATATTTGACTACTTCCGAAGAAGGTTGTAAGTTTCCAAAACTGTCGAAATATTCTTTTTCATTAATATTTGTATAATATGCTACCCAATGTGTACCAGGTCCTGTTGATATATCTAAATTGATTATTCCACATTCTATTTTCTTTGGCCTTTTTGGTAGTGAGTCCAACATGAAAACTCCCTTAAAATGTGGAATTTTGATTGAAAATTTTCTCAGGTCGACTTCTGATAGTGGTCTATTAGGTCGCATTTCTAAGAGTTTTTTTCTGTTCTTTGCAAACTAAGCCATAACCCTTTTTATATAGTTTTAGGTAAAATCCTTTCCCGACAGCTATCGATTCCATTGCTTTATTATGTCTAGTTGCTTCATCAAGTTGATTTTTCGCATTCTTTGCTGCATTTGCATTAATCAATTAAAGAGCATCAAAATGTTGTTTAAGTTTACGCTTAAAGGTGGTACCTGTGACTTGAAATAATTTTAAACTTATGGGTAGGATGTACCACACCCTAGTTATACGTACATGAAAAGATCTTCCATATATAGATGAGGATATACGGTGACATATTATCTGAGGGTTTCTACTTGATCTAGAAAATCTAAAATCATCTCTAATGTACTCGGGACAGTTTCGCATAACGACTTTTCGAAAAAGTAACAAAATTCTCAATTTAATAAAATTCTCAAAAGAAAACCTAACAAAGTCCTTTACAGAGGGAGACACATGATCCCTTAATCTCAGTTTGTAAATGTATCTAATAATACGGTTAAAAGTAAGATGCATCCTTCTTAGAACAACGCTGTTGGTACCTGAAAATATTTCCATAGCATAAATAATCTGCGACATGAGCAGTGAACTGGCAACATGCTTTCTCACGCGAAGAGGCAAATATAAATCTAATGAATATAACCGTCTAATGGTACTATTAAAACGGGAACATATGTGATCAACATGTTTTGAGAAACTCAAATTATTATCTATAAAAACGCCTAAACATTTCATTTCAGAAACGAAACTTAGCCTCACATTATCCAACGATAAATTTAAGTCATTCGAATCTAAACCAAAACACATTGACCTAGTTTTACCAGGATTAATATTCAACCCATTCTCCCGCATCCACAGACTGATTTGGCTAAGAAAAAAATCAATGTTGGCTTTCAACACATCTAAAAATTGTTTATCTGATGAAAACAAAATCTGAACATCATCAGCATATAAAAATGTCTCAATTGAGTTATTATCAAAAATATTAACAAAATCATTCAGGTACATCATAAACAAAATGGGGCCAATTACTGATCCCTGTGGTACACCACTAGTAACCTCCAAGGTCAATGACTCCCTACCACCAACTGATACAAACTGCGATCGATCACGGAGATACGACTGCACCAGCTTATAGGCTGATTTAGAAAAATTATACATACTACATAATTTGGTCACCAACTTTGAATGTAAAACTTTATCAAACGCTTTCGATAAATCTAATGAAATCAGTACACTACATTTCTTGTCATTAAGCTTTTGTCTAATTGAATCAGTTAGCCCAACCAAAAGAGTGGTTGTACTATAATTTTGCCTGAAGCCTGACTGATGTGAGTGAATCAAATTATTACGATTAATAAAGCCTAACATCTGATCTTTTAAAATGTGTTCCACAACTTTCGAAAGTATAGGTATCATAGAAATCGGACGTAAATTATCCAAAGCATTTGAATTTCCCTCTTTCTTAATCGCGACTACGCGTGCTATTTTCCAAGATCTGGGATATCTGGAAGTCAAAAAAATTTTATTAATAATGTGAGTGAGTGGCATACAAATGTAAGGAAATATTATTTTGACAAATTTAAGCGGTATACTGTCATGACCAGCAGCATTCGAACGAATTTTACAAAGTGCTGAATACACCTCGCCCCCATTTATGCCTTGAAAAGAAAAAGAATTCTCATTAACAAAGTTACAACCATCTAAAAAATCACTTGTTGCCTCATATGGCTGGTTTGAAATAAAAGAAATCATTTATATCATTTGGGTCAACATCATTGACATCATCCCGCGATTCCACACAACCATTCGACTTTAAAATTTTCCACATATGTTTACTATCCAACCCCTTAAACCGTTGTTCATGGTGTTTTCTTTTTTGCTTTTCGTATTATAGACTTAGTTCTATTTCTAACTCTACAAAGTTCTCTGTACTACGATCATCAATAAAAGCCTTATATGCAAGATCACGAAGAGAAATATTAAAAGTTATATCCTTTGATGAAAACCACTTATTATCATCGAAATCCAATATCTTACGTCTCTTCGTTGGTACTAAATCAAGCTGAACATCTACATCATTGGTCCGAAATATCGGATCAAAGCAACACGACAAAGCAACCCGATTCAGACTATCCATATCAATAGCATCATAATTACGAAGTTCAACATATTGCACCTGTCTTACACAGGGCAATTTAATTACGGAAAAAATGAAAGCATGTCTGGAAATACCAGGGCATTGCATTTGAGAAGATGCCAGAAATTTTAAATTGGGACTTAAAATATAAAAATCAAGTAAAGATGTAGAATTACTTTTAACATCAAAATGTGTCGGTAAGGAATTGTGAGAATAGGAAAGATTTAATCTGTTACATAAGGCTTGCAATACTGCTGACTTCGCTGGACAAAACAAGTTGTGATTAAAGTCCCCTGTTATAATCACATTTTCATACTTCACCACTATATCCCTCACAGCTTCCTCAAAAGCAACAATATCCCCACTGGGAAGGTAAACTTCACCAAACAAAATTTTAGAAGAACCCAATTCGTTCTCCAAAAAAATATATTCACATAACCTAGATTCAGCAGATGTCGACAGCACTTTGTATTTAATTCCCTTGGATAACAAAACTGCTACACCACCACCACGTCTATATCTTCGATAATTTCTCAACAAATTATATACCGGGTTATATTGACAATATTTGAAAGAATTTTACGTTTAAGCCAAGTTTCACTTATCCCTACAACATTCAAAATACTTTCACTCAAAATGTTTTTTATTTCACTCAATTTAGATGAAGAATGTTTTACTTTAAAGCTCTGACAATTAAAATGACCCACCTTAAGGTCGTTACAAAAATTTCCAACAAAACTACTCAAATAACTGTTATCGCTACAAATAGGGCCCAAATTATCACTAATACTCATTTTAAAAGGATATTTACAAAGAGTAAGATAAAAAAAAGTTTTTTTTTTACAATTTCAATACTTTAGAGTTCATAGATTGAAGTTTGTTTAGCAAAAATATAACCGAAATATTTTAAATATACCACCCTTTTAATCAAAACCACTAAAAAAAGCAAAATTAAAAAGTAATATGTAATTACATATAAACGTTTGGCTAACCATCCCTAGTTAAAATGAAATAGTATTGACAAACAACTTTTATAATAGAATTTTTTAGAGTTGGTTAGTCCAACTAAAAAACAATTTAATAAATTATGGAGATCATAAAGAAAAAACAAAAAATAAATCAATATAGCAAAAATAGATATGTATAAGAATTATTAATCCAGATTCGAACCCAAGTTGTCAGATAGACCGCAATCGCCGCCACCATCAGAATCACCAGCCCATTCACCGCCATTATCGGAAACGCCGCCACCATTAGAAACATTGCCACCTTCACCACCGTTGACATTTGAAGTACTAGGAGGTAAATTATTTATTTCTGAAAAACTTTCCATACTTCCGGGAATCGATAAATCGTGATTCGAAACATCCTCCAACAAAGCTTCATCCAGCAAATTAGAAATTTGCTGTGGGCATAAAACTTGTTCAGTATTGTCCGGTAACGTAACTTTTACTTTAGGTATATCTGTGTTGATGAATTTATATTTAATTATTTTCTTACATTCCCGCAGCTTAATACATGCTGATATAAGTTGTGACGCAGCAGGTGTTAAATGATCCCTGAGAAACACTTTAGATGTAACATTACCGCCAATTACGCCTTTAAGAACAAAAAACTTCTTTTTGGAAAAATTCATCATAATTTGATCTCTATATTGGACCGAATTAAGTTTAATCAACACAGCTTTTCCACTGTATATGTATGTACAATGTTGTATATCAGCCTGTGAAATGTTTAACCCACAAAGCGAGACAATTTTTATAACAGTTTCAGTTAAATCCTTAATTTTTTTCGGTAAGCCTTTTAATATAATGGGTCTCATGCATAAAACGTGAGCTTGAGCTCGGACTCGATTTTTTGAGTAAAAGGTGCTTGTCGTATGCATAATAAAATTTGATGTATTTGCTTTTACTCAGTGCTCACGTTTGATCTCGTCTTGCTCAGTTTGAACTAAGTTAGATGAGCTTATGCTCATTTTCATATGCATAAAAACAAGCTTTTGCTTTCTTTTGTGAGCTCTTGCTCAAATTTTGTTGAGCCTGCATTACAGTTGACTCGCGTGCACCAAAAAGGAAGGATGGCTGAATATTTTGTGCCACAAAGATATACAAAATGTTATCAACAGCGTAAAATAAATTTAGCAAGTGAGCATAAAAAATTATACAGGTTTGTATTTTGAATTATTAATTTTTTTTATATATATACTTCATAATGATAGTAGCATCTGCTGGTTGGCTAATTATTTTTTTTGATACTGATGTTGCTGTTGTTTTTGTTTCTGATGTTGTTGTTGCTGATGTCTCTTCCAATGTATCAAATGTGCAGTTGCCAAGTTCCAAGAGAGAGATGAACTTTAAAAAAACAAACGAATAGCGAAATCAACAACAATATTTGAATTCGGTAACGGTACACTTACCTGGAAGTTTGTTTATTGAGGGATTAGAATTAGCACAAAGCAATTGTGACAAATCAGTTTCCCAGTTTTTTAAAATAATTTTTTTATTGCCTGTTTTATTTATGTCTATTTTATTTTTTATGCGACATTTCATGTTAGCTATTTTTTTTATTATATTTTTCCCCGTTAAGTCAATGCCAAATTTTTGCTTAATTTCAGTGACACATGTTTCTATTGTTTGTTTTTTTATATTTTTAATGCTTGGCAATTGACACTTTTTGAGTAAATATTTATTTTGTTTTATTTTTTCTACTAAAAATTTAGAAATGTCGTCAGTATCTATTTTATTATTATTTGATTCTACTTCACTTTCACTTGACGACATGTTTACACTTCAATAACAATTAGATGTTTGATCTCCCTTTGCTCAAGTAATTACAATTGGTCTGAACTCATTTTTATGCATACGAAATTGAGCAAAAGCTGTTGCTGTTTAGTTGAACTCGACTTACGAGTAATTGCTCACCTGCTACAACTCAGCGCTTTTACTCGTTTTTATGCATGAGACCCAATGTCTGCTCTGTTCAGTCTTCTTTGCAATATATTATTACGGGACTCTACTCCAGCAAAATTATTGTTAACCGAAGATTCAACTTGTTTAATCATTTTAGTATTTTGGACCACTTCCGTTCTTAAATTTTCCACACACTCCCGTTGCTCTGCGCGAAATGCGTCAAACAATTCAAGCATCTTTGTTTCAAGTGCAGCAATACTAGCATGAACCGTTGCTAAAAAACTCGACTATGCTCCTCAAATTGTCTTCCTAATTCTGTAGTGAGATTATGCAACTCCTGTTGAATATTATCCGGCGCTTGAGTAGTCTCAACAGACTTATCTCTTTTGCTGTCCCGAAATTCATCACATATAAATGAGAAAACTGTTTTGTTTTTTCCAAACATAATATACTGTTCATCAGTCACATTAGCACATTGTGTATGAAAATATAATCCACAAAGGGAACATCCAACTTTTTTTTGAGATTTAGTAAGATTCTTTTTAAAGGAACATTGGGAGACATCTTTCTGTGGCGCCATACTATCAACAAACAAAAACAACTTAAATCACAGCTTAGAATAGCAACAAGAAAGAAGAATGCAAAAACTTTGTGTTTATTTTCTTCCTTTTAATGATTTGTTGATAGTTTTACGTGCGATTCTAATGGCAGAGTTAATGTCTAAAGGTTTTTCCTTCTTTAGTATTTTTGTTGCAGCTCTCATTGATGAAGTGAAAAAATTTTTTACCATTTAATTTGGTTTTCTTATAATTTTTCTTTTTCTCCACACCCATACCAAATTTTGTTTTCGCTTTCATTGCGTTAGTAACCATATATGCAAATGATTTTTCTGCAAGACGGCTATCTTTTGATAAAACTCGATCCCAAGCTGAATTTTCAAGAATTTTATATGCCTGATGTCTAATACTTAAATCCCTATTTTTAGAATAAGCTAGGTCGTGATTTTTGCAGGCAGAGTCCAATAAATTAATGCCTTTATCACCTCGGTCTAAACGTACTGATATCCAGGAAGATGAAGTTCAACAGGAAGATTATTTATTATTTTATCTACTATACCTGCTCCAACGAGGGTGTTTTTATGACTAAACGACTTGTTGTAATGTTTAACCATCTTATTTATTTAATTTTTCTATAATAAAACGTAACAAACATGAATTGCATTTAGTTACAAAAATGCAGTTAGTAAAACAACATAAAAATATTTTGATTCGTAATATTGATGATTCATCGAACATGAGTTCAAAAATAAAACATAGTTCACTCTTACAAATTCCATTCGTGGTCTAATAGTTGGACCCTCAAATTGTGGAAAGACTAATGTTATGATTGGCTTACTAAAAAGTCCTAACGGACTAAAGTTTGAAAACATCTATTTATACTCAAAATCACTATATCAGCCGAAATATGAATACTTGAAGAGATTAATTTCACCAATTAAAGGTATGGGATATTACACATTCGCCGGCAATGAGTCAGTTATCCCCCCTAATGAAGCTAAAACTAATTCAATTATGATATTTGATGATGTTGCATGTGAGAAGCAGAATAATGTAAGAGCTTATTTTTGTATGGGACGACATAAGGATGTGTCAAACTTGTGTCAAACTTATACCAGAATTCTTAAGCATTTAATAAGAGACAATGCGAATGTAATTATAATGTTTAAACAAGATGAGACAAATATGAAGCACGTTTATAGGGATCATGTTGCCACCGATATGAGTTATGAAAATTTTCGTGAAATTTGTCGAGTGTGTTGGAAGGAAAAATATGGATTTCTGATGATAAGCAAAGATAATGAATTAAACAATGGTCGCTATAGAAAATTATTCGACTATTTCATAACAATGTAAATTACTCTACATAAAAAAAATCTTTAGTATGCAATCTGACTTCAAACTTCATACATCTATTTGTTAAGACGAGATAGCTGATAACCTGATGAGATACCTGATAATCTGATCTGATACCTGATAATCTGATCAGATATTTAATAATCTAATCTGATCTGATACCTAATAATCTGATCTGATACCTAAAAATCTGATCTGATACCTAATAATCTGATCTGATACCTAATAATCTGATCTGATACCTAATAATCTGATCTGATACCTGATAAGCTGATCTGATACCTAATAATTTGATCAGATACCTGATTATCTGATCTGATACCTGATAATCTGATCTGATACCTGATTACCTGATCTGATATTTGCTGTTGCTAAACATGGATGAGAAAGTTTTAAAAGAATTGGTTGCAACGAGAAACTTCTTGAAGAAAAAGCTTCGTAGTATAAAAACTGGTGAAATAGATACACGTGGTCAACTAAGAGATACATTCAAACCTATAACAGACCCCTTAAATGAATTTATAAATAATTCTAACAATATCAATAGAATTATCAAAAAAGAAAAGAATGAGATGAAAACAGAAATTGAAGAAACTAACAGTCCTCATATTAATAAATCACCAATTAAATCGGAGACAAGTACACCAAAGAAAATTGTAGAAGGAGCAACATTTGATAATAGCAAATCATTCAATGATTCTAATGAAAGTAATAGTAACAATGAGGATTATGATAATTTTTACTCACAGAATTCAAATATTGAAGAGAGTTACACTGACTTATCAGTCTTGGAGGGCAGAAATGAATTAGATACTAACTATGGGCCACATAAAGATTTCAATTATGAATGGAAATTTTGTGATAGTAACCTTAAATTAAATGAGGGTAAAATACAGGTTGGTGGTCAAATATGGGCTTTGACGCCAGGACTATTTTCTCTAATGTTTCATAAAACGCCAAAAAACTATGATAAATATGAACTAGAACTCTACAAAAAAATCTTAATTAGTACAGAAGAGAATATAAACCTGATAGTCAAATCAAGGGAACGAATGCATATAAATATAAACATATTATTAAAAAGATGTTTAAAGAGAAAAACCAACAGTATGTATCAAAAGCAATAGCAAATAAGACATCATCTAATTATAAAGGTGGTGGATTGATGCAATTTAACCCCCATAAACCAAACTATATATACTGGGACGATCCAAATGAGTTGGTAGATCGACTTCGTATACTGATAGCATCACAAGCTGCTGGTCATACCAATCATAATAACGAGATTGTATCAATTATTGAAGAAGCTAATATAATACAATAATCTATATAAAGTATGTCTGTTGATAAGTTTGGACACTATCTAAACGGTACAAGCGATATAATTTCACTGAAAAATGCCCCTAGACTGTTGGGGTTCTTTATGGATACGAACAACAACATCGATGTCCAAAACAAAAGAATCAAAAATGTGGCAAAGGCTGTGGAGGAAAACGATGTTATCAATAAATTGTTTCTGCAAAATCAAATCGAAGAAATAGTATACAAACTATTAAAATAATTTAAGGAAGATAAAAATAAAATGTACGATACTTTTAGAATTCAACTCGAAATGCTACAACATGCAACAACATTACAATTGGAAAAGAATAAGAAAATTGAAGAAAGCATTTCCAAAATCAATACATTTTTGGAAGATGGTTATCTAGAAAGATTTGTTGAGAGACTACAAAAGAAAAGTTAAATGAAAAGATTTATAGATGGGAAAATTACATGTTCGCATCAATAAGTAAAAGTTCATCAAACAGGTTACAACGTATCCAAATCAATTCTTAAAACTATAAACATGTCTTCAAAAAGTAATCTAGTTAACGAACTCCATAAACAAGCTCGAAAGTCTTTTGCACGTCGCACGGTGGCTGAAAATCGTTTTTCATTGGCCAAGTCTTTTTTTTTGTCACCGATTTTTAAAATTTTTACGCCCTTTTGCAGCTAATATATCCCGATTAAGGTAGCCAAAAAATTAGGTTATACTATTGATAATTGTGAGCGTGGCATGCTGTCAAACTCAACGGTTTTTTTTAATTTCAGAAAAAGGTGTTTTTCTTTTGTTTTTTATAAAAAATAAATGGTTACTACTCGCAAGCTATCATCGATAATGGCCTGCGGTCTTTTTTATAATGTTGGTAGGATTATAGTCTTTAGTTTTTGTAAGTGGTCAGAGCTCTAGCGTTTAATATTAGGGGCGTTACGGAATATTTATGAAACTACTATATTTTTCTCAAATTTAAACTTTAGTGGAATAGAACTTCTAGGGAACAAAAGGGAACAAGAAATGTATACCACCCGGAGAAAGGTGAAAGTGTCCTCTTTACCGCTATATATACTTTTGCACCCGTGATGAGCCGTGTGTAGAACACTTTTTTCATTTTAATGAAATTACTCCAAAGTACTCGTATACAATGGTGTATATAATTTTCACTTTTTTGCCTAAAAGTTTATGTTTTTTACTTTAGACTACGTAAAACTAAAAAAATTAAATATAATAAACATAAATATAATACCTGCAAAAGGGTTTAATGGCTTTGTTTTGATCAGCAAAAAATTGGTAATAAAATTATCACAAATTATCACAAAATTCTACAGTAAACATATGATCTCTTTCTAAATTTACCTGTTATCAAATGTTAGGGTCAACCAAAGTCATAAGCAATTTTATAACAATAATCGGGACATTAAACCACTAAAAATAAAAAAACAACCCTACAACAACAACAAATATTGGCGAGATACTAATCAGTTTTACCTGATATTAAGGTCTGAACAACATGTGCAGTTTTGTGCAATTTCAGCACTACCTGCTATGAAATTAACGATCAATGTGTGAATAACATGTATCTAAAAATGTATAAAACTACGGATTCGATAAGGGATTACTCAGTAATAAGTTAAACCTCTAGGTGTACGGGTAAAACATAACAGACGCAAATAAAAATATTCACAAAAATATGGAGAGCTTCAGTTATAAAGAACTGGCGGAAGAGTATTTTAGAAACAAAAACCAGGAAGATGTTTTTAGTTACGTTAAAATAAAATTAAACTTAAATTCGTGTAGCACCGAAATGCAAGAGCAATTATCTAATTTCGTCAAAGCTACAAAGAAGTTCGTTACAGTAAACAAAACTTTTATATAAAAAGTGCAAACTGGTTAGAGGGCCAACTTACTGTCGCTGCAGAAACAGCAAAGCAAGATAAGGCTGGAAGACCACGCAAATCATTGGACAACTGCAGCGATAGATCTAAGAGGCGGAAACTTAAAGATATCAACGATGCAATTGGTTGTACAAATATAAAAGAATCTTTCCTACATCAATTACGATCACAGAACCAATTAACAAAAGTGGATATCATTGAAAAAGTTGTTAAAGCTAGTCCAGTGAGAACAAAACGGATTATTAAAAGTATACTAACTCCGAGTGATGCTATACAGTACACAAATGAGGAGGCATTAGCATTATTTCTGGATGCGTGCGATTGAAAAAGGTTCAAATATTTATCCAGCATATCATTACATAACCGCTGCTAAAATGGACTATTTGCCATCAAAGGACACTATTACAAACACACCAATTTCGGCAGAGGTACAGCTATAATCTCTACTTGATCACACAGCAGAACGCTTGCTACAATTAATAACAGGAAATGCGTTAAAGAAATATGGAAACACAAAGTTAATTATTTTTTGTAAATGGGGATGTGATGGTTCTTCGAAACAAAAACAATACAAACAAGTTGTATGTGAAAATATTTCGGACTCGGATATGTTCATGGTATCATTTGTACCATTGCGATTGAAAAAGATTTTGGACGATTCAGAGCCTTCGACTAGTATAACGCAAACAATGGATATTTGAAAAACCAGACACCATCTTCTACGAAATACTACAGGCCAATCAAATTTGAATTCAAAAAAGAAACTCATGATGCCATTAACGAAGAAGTTAGTGATATAAAGGCCCAAATTGCAACACTACAGTCATTACAATTACAGTTAGATGGGCAGCAAATTGAAGTAAGCTACCAATTAGTGCTGACAATGATAGATGGAAAAGTAGGTCAGGCTTTGGCTAACACGAATGCTGCATCCAGCTGCATTATATGCCAAGCAACATCATCCCAATTAAACCAAATACCGACAAAATCATTAGATAATACCGATGCATATGAATTTGGATTATTACCACTACATGCAAGAATGCGACTTATGGAACACATACTAAAAATCAGTTATGATTTGGATTTCGGGTCTTCAGGATCAATAAGAAACAACGAAACCAACAAAGAGTTAAGAAGTTAAAAAAAGAAACATGCTCAAAATGAATATCGCAAATTTGGATTGATTATAGATCAGCCAAAACAAGGGTCAGGCAATACAAATGATGGCAATACCGCAAGAAGATTCTTTTCAGATCCAGAAACAGCATCTGAAATAACAGGAGTGGATTTAAACCTTATTTCCAGATTTAAAATAATCCTAGAAGTACTTGCGTGCAATGAAGAAATTGACTCTAGAAAATTTGGAGATTATGCTGGAGAAATATGTCTGCAACAGTTCACAAAATCCTTTATCATGGAGAAGATGTCATTAAATATCATTTGGTGCCACTTGGAGAACTATCAGTGGAGGCTCAGGAAAAAAGGAACAAGGATTACAGATTTTATAGAGAGCACAATACTAGAAAAATTTCACGAAATTCAACAAATGAAGATCTATTTAATATATTATTGGCAACGTCAGATCCGTTTATCTCCAGTATTCGAAATCAATGGAAAGTGGAACATCGGGATTTAGATGAAGAAGCCAAAAAAATACTAAAGAACAGAGATAGCACAGAACAAAATATGGAATATTTGCAATCAATATTTGAGTCAAATGAATAATAATTATAATTGCCTTTCATTGTTATTTAAGTACGAAAAACATAGTATTCGTAAAAAATAATAATAAACAGAACCTACCATTGTTACAAATGCTATTAAAATTTATTGCAGTTCTTATTTTTAAAATGTTTTTAAAATTATCAAATTTGACAGCAAAAAATAATAAATTTTTCTGTAGTAATAGCAATATTTTTAGATAATATTATTAACTTTTTCTTAAGTGTAACTATTCTTTGAGTGTAAACAAATTTGCAAATTTGCCAGCAAAAGATTTTTAATTTTTCTGTAATAATAGCAAAATCTCCAGTTGATTTTACTATTTTTTTAGTGTAAAAATTTTTTTGAATGTAACATTAAAAAAATTCCATTATTACAAAAAATAATTATAATTATTATTAATTTCCAAATATTAAATTTTTTAATAAATAAAAGAATATTAAACCCATATTTCACTCTAAAAGTTAAAAATATTCAAAAGTTAAACTTTGACCTAGAATTCCTTAAAAAGTCCTGAATCAATTTTAATGTAATTTAAACTGAGTCAAGCTGAACTAAATATCTATCCAATAAAATTTTACTTCAATAATTACTTCAATATTTTGATCGGTTCAAAAGTTACAGAATTTTGGCCAATGAAAAACGATTTTCAGCCACTGTGCGTCGTAGAGTTGTGATGAAAGGAATAGATGATCTCTGGCAAGCTGATTTAGTTGAAATGGGAAATTACTATATAGACAATAAAAATTATAGATTTTTGTTAACCGTAATTGATACATTCTCAAAATATGCATGGGCAGTACCGCTGAAAACAAAAACTGCACTTGAAACAACACAAGCAATGGTAGATATTTTTCAATTGGGACAAGTACCAAAAAACCTACAAACAGACGATGGTAAAGAATTTTTTAATAAAAACTTTGCGAAATTGATGGATAAGCACAACATTAATCACGATTCAACGTATAGCACAATGAAAGCATCAATAGTAGAACGATTTAATAGAACACTAAAAGGGATGATGTGGAAAGAATTTAGTTTTAATGGTTCATATAACTGGTTAGATATCTACAAAGATTTATTAAAAGCATACAACAGTAAAGTTTATCGTACCACTAAAATGCCTCCAATTAAAGTCAACTCAACAAATGAGAAAAAATTATTATATACAGTATGCAGTCATTTGAAGATGTATAAAATCTCGAAATTTAATATTGGAGATCATGTGCGCATAAGCAAATACAAACATACATTTGAAAAGGGTTATACTCCAAATTGGACAACAGAAATTTTCACAATTAAAAGAGTTCAAAACAATTATCCTGCAACATACATATTAGAAGATTATCTTGGAAACCCGATTAAAGGTGGATTCTATACTTAAGAACTTTCAAAAACTAGATTTCCAAATACATATCTAGTTGAAAAGGTTATTAAAACTAGAGGAGCCAAAGCATTTGTTAAATGGTTAGGTTTTAGTAACGAGCACAATTCTTGGATAACCAAAGATGAAATATCATAGATAAAACAAAACATCAATAATTAACATACTTACTTAGTACTTAAACAATACCAAAGTTGTAACAAGAACTCAATAATACACCAATTGTTTTTGTTTTCTTACTTTACCATTACTACCTAGGCTGACTTTTTTCAACTCTAATTGTAGTTGTAAGAGGTTTGTAGAAAAACAACAACAGCTATACATTTAGTTTAGTGCTGCCAAACAAGAGTTCTTTGACCGGATGCTGTCAAGTTAATAATTGGTGCTTTTTATGGAAATTGCAAAAATTTTAGCATTTTAAATTTTTAATCGCACTATTTCCTATAATTAATATTTTAACTACATATGTAGTAAATTATTAACACTTTTATTGAAAACAAATTGAAATTGATTATTAAGGGGTATAGCTAGTTCATATGCGCATTTCACTTTTGCTAATGCACATCATCAGGGAACCCAAATAGTTCTTAGAACAACTGGAGATATTATCTTAAACCTTCATTAAAGCAAATGAAAAGTTTAAACAATATCAAAGTTGTAACAAGAACTCAATAATCAACCAATAGTTTTTGTTTTCTTACTTTACCATTGCTTCCTAGGCTGACTTTTTTTCAACTCTAATTGTAGTGTCAAGTTAATAATTGGTGCTTTTTATGGAAATTGCTAAAATTTTATTTAAAAATTTTAATCGCACTATTTCCCATAATTTATATTTTAACTACATATATAGTAAGATATTAACACTTTTATTGAAAACAAATTGAAATTAATTATTAAGGGAGGGGTATAGCTAGTTCATATGCTCATTTCACTGTAGCTAATGCAGATCATCAGGGAACTTTACCCTGAACACACTGGGTAGCTTATTATAAAAATTATAACTATAAAGAATATTTTGATACCTTTGGAAATTTACAACCACCAGTTGAAATAGGTAACTATCTTAAAACTCCAATTATGAACAAGAACAAAAATTCAATACATTTAATTGTGGGCACTTGTGTTTAAAATTTCTATTCAATAAATATCATTTGAAGTAAAACAACAATTTATCTTTTTCTTTTTTTCATAATAGTTTTTATATTTTTATTTTACAATTGGTTGTTATTATATAGAAAAGTTAACATGCAATTTCTTTAAAAATATCGTCATCAGAATCATTTAAAAGCTGATGTATAAAATTAATTGAGGCTTGATTATTTATATAATCAATTTGCATAAAAATATCATCACCCTCTTCCATAATTTCTTTACAAATATTTAAATTTGAAGATGTAGATACTGTTGAAGGACAATTTATTTTATAATGTCCCCACGCATAAGTATCAACATTATTTTCACGTATAAATCTCTTATCATCTAAATAAATTAATGTTAGTTTACTTATATATTGTGCATATACTTCATGCACCATAAATATAAACACATACATTTAATTATAATATAGTTTTTTCTCCACAAAAAATTTTATAAAATCATTGATTGATAAGTTTTTGGTTACAGTCTGTTTTACTTCTTTTATTTTTTTTTTCTGTATCTATCCTATCTATTTTTATAGAAAACATTTTAGCTCACAAACCAATGAACCCCTTAATTACTTTGCCATTGCATTCATCTTTCATCATCCCTAATACTTTCGTATTCATGAGTGGGAAATTGAATACATTTTCTTTCGGATATGTATCGAAATGTGATTTGATATCATTTCTAATATCTGCATATAGATCATTTGTTTTAACGTAACGGTATCCATAACGAATCAGCATCCATTTAATTCAAATTAATATTTTCACAATATTTGGGTTTCATGTAATCGTAATGAAAATTATACATTTTCCCATTTCGATAGTTCTAAAAGAGAAAACCTAATGTAAATGGGCTTAATATATTCAGTTCGCACTCTTACTCATTTCAATTGCAACCATTTCGTCATGAATTTTGAGGGAACTATAAAAATTAGGTTTAGCAATAAGAGGTCTAGCTCTTAATCGCTTACCTCTACTTTCCTATTCACATACTATTTTAATGTCTTTCCTTTTATAGACATTTTCCATAGTATTACCATATACAGCGTTGTTTAATAATTTAAAAAATTTTGGTTCAAATGTATTCTCAGCTAATGTTCTGTGATAATTATTTATATCAATATATTTTTCAACCAATAATTAGAGTGATTAAATTCAAGAATTCTATGAATTTTCTTTAACACCAATCCATGTTGAATACATTGTTGAAGATTTTGATAATGTGTTACATAATTGGTTGTATTGTTTAAGTCTGTTAATAATTTTCGCTATTTCATGCTTTCAATTATCTTTTTTTCTGCACAAAATGGTAGGTCACTATGATAGTTGTGTAATGTGATTGGATGTTCTAAATCTACTTCCAATATGTAACCAAATTCTGAATCTTCTTTTACATCATTTACATTAAAATTTTCAGTTTCCAAACCTTTTAAATATTTTAAAGGGAAGGTATTGTGACATTGCGTAACAATATAAATTATTAACATCTAAATACATTAGATAATTTGATTCTTTTGTAGAATCATAATCACTAACGTATTTGTTATCTAGCTATCGAATGTAATTTACAGCATTGAACAATACCCTCTAGTAGCCCGCACAACAAAATTATACATGTTAATATCAGTTAATAATTCCAACTCAATTTCCGTTGTTTTCAACACTGCATCCCATGATAAGCTCGGGGTAGTATAATATTGGCAGGCGTGTAAATTGTAAATGTTTTTACAAACTTTACGGAAACTTTCAAAAGCTCCAGAAGTAATAAAACATCTACTTTTAAATATAATAGAAGATAATCCATCAGTGTGTTACATTTGAAAGTAGACCAAACCTTTTCAGCATATTCATAATCATCTACACTACACGATTCATTAGTAAGTTTGTTAAAGAAACTTGAACGAGGTGGCAGTTGAGTTTCTTGGAAACGATTCACTGAATCTAAATAGTCATACAGAAAGACACCTTTACGTTTCATTAAATTGAATTCACTGTCGATGCGGTAAGTTGATTTAACGGTTGATAAATCATCATCGGACAAAAACCCTGCTAGTTTTTCTAAACTCGATGGCATAAACCAACAAGAATCTAGAAAACGTAATTCAAGAGTATTTTTTTCATTTACAGGGATTTTTTTTGATATTGATACATATAAGTAGTAGGGAATTGTATGTCTGGCAACCATTAAAATTCTCAAATTTCAGCAATTAAAATTTAAAATTTTAATTGCAAATTGTGTGTTAATGGGTTTGGCGGCATGCTTTGATTAGTGTGTGTGTGTGTGAATGTGCGGGCGAAATATTTTTTTGTTTATATTTTGTGTGTGTTTATTTAAGGGATATTGATTTCAGTTGTTGTGAATTTGTTGTGTCTGTCCGTTAGAATTGATTTGAGCTGGTGTGTGGTTTGCTTGTTTGTCTGTCCGTTAGAATTGATTTGAGCTGGTGTGTGGTTTGCTTGTTTGTCTGTCCGTTAGAATTGATTTGAGTTGTTGGTTTAGTTTAGTTGTTTGTGTCTGTCCGTTAGAATTGATTTGAGTTGTTGGTTTAGTTTAGTTGTTTGTGTCTGTCCGTGGGAATTTCTGTCTGTCTGTCCGTTGAATTTATGGGTAATTAAAATTTAAAAATTTTGGTAATTAACACTATGTTTAATGGGGTAATAAGGAATAATGAGTTTTTTGTCTGTCCATTACGTCCGTCCTTATGTGTGGGTGTGTTGATTCCATCCGATCATATGGACATAATTTTCTTGATGGTGGGGAGGAGGATGGTTAAGTTTTTTTGTTTGCATTTATTTAGTGTATGTGTGTGTGTGTTGTTCTTTATACATACATTTTATTTTTAAGCATGTTTGTCTTTTCGACCGTCCGTTCTTCCAACTGGTCGTCTTTTTTCAACTGTATGTCTTTTCAAGCGTCCGTCGTTTGGTGGACAGTGTGTATACATACATACATTCGGTATATGGATATTTGAGTATGCGTAGGGAGATGTTAAATTCTTTTAGATATTTGCGTGCGCAATCGTATTCATATTTTGTTAGCTGTTTTGTTTACATTAGTTTTTTGTCAAGTACAGGATACTAAACAAAAAAATTGTGTGGATATATAATTTTAGAAATTATATACATATTTGTTTTGTATATGCTTCTGCTTGAGATCACAAGTTTTTCTTAAAGTTTTGCTTGATATACTTACATAAACTTTTTATCAACTAGAAACTTTTTTGTGGCAAATATTCGCATAATCGTTTGAATTTCTGGTTGTGTTGCTAAGTACAAAAGATGTGGTTTGTATTTGAAATAAAAAAAATTGTATAATTTTTTATGTTTGTATTTATTTATTGTTTAATATATGATAGAATTTTACAATAATTCATGTATTTTTAAATGAAAATATTGCAAAAAGGGATAGTTCATTTTAAGCAAGATTTTTCTTTTGTTAGTAAACGAGTATTTCTTAATGCGCAAACACCAAATGTGTGATAATTACTATAGAAATACTCGGGATATTTAATTTCCATTTGCTTAAAGTTGATGCAGCCAAAGTCCTCTATGTTAAAAACTCTTTTTCGGAGTATTTTTTCTAGCCATTGTCTCTTTTCTTCTCCTTTAACATATATTTTAGAATAGCGTACATTAGCTTTTAAAAATGTGTAAACACTTTTAAATGAAACTGATCCATCGTCCCAGTATAGGTGATGATAGTTTTTTGTTAACCAATTTGCTTCTCTCTGCTTTTTTTTCTGACAAACATTGGAAATCGTATGGAGGTTTTATGATCATTAATGTAATCATTATTGTTGAAAACTAATCGTTTAAATTTCTGATTGTGTTGCTAAGTACAAAAGATGTGGTTTGTATTTAAAATAAAAAACACTTGTATAATTTTTTATGCTTTTATTTTTGCTAAATAAACTTAATTAATTAATTACAAAATTTTTTATGTATGTGGGTTAGCAGCGGTTTCAACTGCCTTAGTTGCTTCGTCTAAAATGGTATCGTCTGAATTTTCAAACAACGCCAGAAAAATGGGAACATCAATTGGTGGAAGGATTTGAACGTTAATTATTTCAATGGGTGGTTTGATTGATGACTGCATTATTCCTTGGGTATTAATACTTAGAAATTCATCATCACCACTTTCGAGAAGGCTTACATATGATGGTTGTTCCGCTCCATCTGTTGTTATTTCTGCTTCATATGTTGGCTGGGAATCTATACTTAGGAACAGTTCCTCATCACCCTCTAGAAGTTGTTCGTATTGCTCCATTATGTAGGCTTTAGCACGCACTTTCCGGTAGTGGCGCATGAGTCTCCTATATAATGGTGTTCTCTTCGCGAAACTCATTTTTGAAATGAAAATATTCTGATATTAGAATTTAGGAATTCGATTTTTTGAACATTTCTTTTGCTTCAAAATTTTTGCAGCGTAGGGATTTCATTTACCACAAAATCATATACGACATAGAAATTTCTTGGGCTACAAAATTTGCAACGTAGGGATTTTTTATGCATGCTTTAGCATGCTTCTACTTGACCTCAATATTTGCTAGCAATTAAATTTATGTAACGGACAAATTCTTTCGCGGCTAAATTTTTGCAACGTAGGGATTTTTTATGCATGCTTTAGCATGCTTCTACTTGACCTCAATATTTGCTAGCAATTAAATTTTTGTAACGGACAAATTCTTTCGAGGCTAAATTTTTGCACCGTAGGTATTTCTTATACATGCTTTAGCATGCTTCTGCTTTTTGTCGTTGATACACATGCAAAAAAATGTTTGTTTACATAATTTTTTTGTAGCTTAGTGATTTGTTTTGCTACAATTTTTTTTATTTTTTCAAGCTATGGGTTTCTATTACCACAAATTGTAGCTTTGGCACTGGAAACTACTCATTGAAGTTATGTATACCACACCATACTTAAAATATTATTATATAAATCATAAACTTTTCTATCTGAAATTAATGCAGTTTTGTATCTAAAAGTAACAAGTTGTTAATTCTTATTAAATTAGTTTTGATAAAAAATAAAACTATTGAAAACTAAAATATTGTAATATTGTTTGTTGTGTTTTAATTCAATTAAAGTAACTGTTTTGAAAATATCAAATAAAATGAGTTCATCCATTTTCCGTTGTGTAGCGTGTGCTAAGGAATACAAATACCAAAAGTCGTAGACATTCAAATGCCATTGCAATGTGCTCCACAGCCTCCAATATCTTTATATAACCCTAGGCGTGGAACAATCAGCAACAGCAATATCCGCTGTCCATTCAAGAGCTTCCGATGACTTCGTACTATCCTACGGCTTTGAACAATCAGTTTTCAGTACCCATACAAATTCCACAGAATCTTCCTATTCCCTATCAATATACATCACCAATGCAATGGCAGCAAGCTTTGAACAATCAGTTTTCAGTACCCATACAAATTCCATAGAATCTTCCTATTCCCTATCAATATACATCACCAATGCAATGGCAGCAATATAATATGCCCAACTATTATCCCACAGTTTGGAATAATCAATTTGCCCTGACGATGGAGAGTTTCAGGCAACCTCAACAACAACAACAACTATATAATGTTGTGCTTGACGACATGGAAATAAGTCAAATAACCCAACATGAGCAGCCTATTGACAGCAACAACACTATAGTTGATGAAGAAGAAATGGATGTTTCAAATTCTACCAGCGGTGAATATGATTCTTCTTTGAATGTGGAACAGGCTGAAGGCTTTGAACCAAAATATTATTTGATAAATAGTGCGTTCAAAAATAATATTGCTATCTATGGAATTCCCAACAAAAAAGATGATCTTCTATTTGAAGATTTTATTGTGGAAAATAAACCAATTTTCAAGGAATTACTTGAAAATAGTTTAGCTAAGCACAATATTTTAAAATTCAACATAACTCTTATTGGAGAGTATATAAAAATTGTGGGTGAAGAAATGGAATTGTGTCAGATTTCAGACAGAGCAGAAATGGTTCTACTGTGCTTAGGAAGTAATATTGATGAGCTAATTTCAAAACAATTACAAGACATCCATAATCATATGTCAGAGTTCCAGGAAAGAGATTCTGGGTGGACATTAATTAGAATTATTCGTGTTGAAATGAATATAAACAAAAGTTCACTTGTAAAAGGATCTCAATGGATAAGCTCACCATACAAACTAGCTAAAAAGAGGGCCTGCATCAACATTGAAAACAGTGATGATTATTGCTTTAAATGGGCTTTAGTCGCTGCATTGGATACTTCAATAATAAGAAATAAGGCACGTTGTATCTCATATAACATCGAAGACATTAGTGCCGATGTTATAACCTTACAAAATGGGGTTAAAATAGATTTCATAAATCTAAAATTTCCACTATGTCTTAAAAATATTCAAGAAATTGAGGGCAGGAATGATGATGTTAGTGTGAATGTGTTTGGGTATGATAGTGAGACTGATGAAATAATTGGACCATTTTATATTACGCAAAAAGAAAAAACAAAGCATGTTAATTTATTGCTGTTGGAAGATGGAGACAATCACCATTATATATTTATAGAAAGCATAACAAGGAATAACCATATATTTACATATATATTAATTTATTAATTTTCCAGACTTCTGAAAGCACAGACAACGAAGCACTGTAGCGAACTTTTATTTTGTAATAGCTGCCTACAATATACGCACAGTGAAAGGACTATGGAGCAACACAAAGCAGAATGCGGAAAAATTGTTGCAACGTTGCCTTCTGCTGAAAATTGTCTCTTGAAATTTAAGGATCATCAGCGGCAGATGGATGTGCCATTCGTGGCTTATGCTGACTTCGAATGCATACTTGAGGATATGCAAACAAATGTAAGTCACAAAACTAAAATTGTCAAGAGGCACATTCCCTGTGCCTTTAGTTATTACATCAAGTGTATAGGTAATGATAGGTTAGATAAATTTAAGATATATACTGGTAAGGACGCATCAGAGAAATTTGTTGATTGCATAATTGAAGATTGTGAGGATATTTACAATGAGTTTCTTAGAAGTAAGGAAGGAATGGATAGTTTATCCCCTTCGGAAGTATATAGTTTTCAAGACGCAATAAATTGTCACATATGTGGCAAATTTCTCGGTAATGACCGCGTAATAGATCATTGCCATATAATTGGTAAATATCGAGGTGCAGCTCACAATGTTTGCAATTTAAAGTTCCAAATTCCCAAATTCATTCCAATATATTTTCATAATTATTCATCTTATGACTCACACCTTTTTGTGAAAGAATTGGGTAAAAAGTCTGACAATATAAAAGTCCTTCCGCTGAACAAAGAACTGTACATTTCTCTATCTAGATTTACAAAAATGACTGACAATTTTAATCTTGAGCTCAGATTCTTAGACACTATACGCTTTATGGCCGATAGCTTAGAATCCTTAGCAAATAACCTTACCGACAATGACTTCTATACGGTAAGGGCGCACTTTAAAACAAAGACAGAGTTTGACCTTGTAAGAAGAAAGGGTGTGTTCCCCTATGACTATCTTGATTCTTTCCAAAAATTGGATGATAGTCAGCTTCCGCCAAGGGAAGATTTCTTTAGCACATTGAATAACATGGAGTGCTCACTTGAAGACTACGAACATGCAACAAAGGTCTGGCATACCTTTAATTGCAAAACCCTGCGAGATTATATGGAATTGTATCTAAAAACGGATGTTCTTCTGCTAACAGATATATTCGAAAATTTTCGAAAAGTTTGCAAGGGAATTTATAATTTAGATCCGTGTCAGTACTACACTGCTCCAGGACTATCATGGGATGCCATGTTAAAGCATAAAAGTATAGAATTAGAGTTGCTGACAGACATAGACATGTACAATTTTTTTAAAAAAGGAATACGTGGTGGAATGGTACAGTGTAGTAAAAGATATTCCAGAGCAAATAACAAATATTTAGATGATTTCGATAAATAAAAGCCTTCAGAATTTCTAGTATATTTAGATGCAAATAACCTTTACGGTTGGGCGATGTCTGAGTATCTTCCTTATGGAGGATTCAGATGGCTAGCAAGTGATGAGTTGAATATGGATCCAAAAAGCATAGATAATAACTCACAAGATGGCTATGTGTATGAGGTTACTTTAGAATATCCTTCTTATCTGCATGAATCACACAATGACCTTCCCTCCTGTGTTGAAAATAAAAAAGTTTTACAATCACACCATAAGAAATTAATTGACGATTTTTCATCAAAAAATTCCTATATAATACATTATAGAGTTCTTAAACAATGTTTGGAATATGGTTTAATTCTAAAGAAAACTCATCGCATTCTCACTTTTAAACAATCTCCATGGCTAAAAGACTATATAGATTTAAATACTAAACATAGAGCTAAAGCAAAAAATGCTTTTGAGAAAAATTTCTTTAAATTGCTCAATAATGCCGTATACGGTAAAACAATGGAGAATGTAGACAAAAGAAAAGATGTAAGAATTGTAACGAACTGGAATAGAATGAATCGAAATCATTTCGGAGCTCAAGACTGGATATCTAAATCAAATTTTCACAGCTTGTCTATATTTTCGAATGATATGGTTGCAGTTCAAATGAATAGAGTCAAGACATATTATAATAAGCCCATATACTTGGGATTTTGCGTGCTGGAGCTTTCTAAATGGAAAATGTATAATTTCCATTATGGATACATGCGACCAAAGTTTAAAGCAAAGTTATCTTTAAATTATATGGATACTGACTCCTTTATTTATACAATACAAACTGATGACTTTTATGCTGACATAAAATCTGACATAGAACAAGAATTTGACACTTCCGATTACCAAGAAGATAACGTATATGGTATTCCTCTTTTAAACAAAAAGGTGTTGGGTATGATGAAGGATGAGAATTGTGGAAAAGTGATGAAAGAATTTGTGGGACTTCGATCTAAAATGTATTCTTTTAGCGTGCAATATGAAAACGATGTTATAAAATCGAAGGGGGTAAAGAAATGCGTTCTTGATAAATATAGCTTAGCTTCTTATAGAAATTGTTTATTTAATAAGTCTATTGTTTATGATGATATGTTAACATTTAAGTCAAAGATTCATCAAATTTATACCATCATACTAAATAAGGTTGTCTTAAGTTATCAAGATGATAAAAGAAAAATACAAAGTAATGGTATAAATACATATGCATGGTATCATTTTCAAATCGAGGAAACCAATCTTGATTATGAACTTGACATGCTATTGTTGGAAATAGCTAAATTAGAAAAGGAAGAAGAAAAATAATGGTGAAATTGATATATACATATGTATATAAATGTAAGTTGTTTCTATCTATGTAAGGAAAATAACTAAATGTTTGGTTTTAAGAAAAATTGGTTTGTTATTTAAAATTAAATAATAGTAATAAAAATGTTATTAATAAATAAAAAACTAATACAATCTTGTTTTATTTTTCGCAATTTATTATCTATTGTTAAACAGGAACTAGAAAAATTTGTACTTTGTTTCCCTATTGGCTGTACTTAGCTGGATAAAAAAATTAAAAATTGTGCATCGGCACGTGTCAGGCCCCTCCTCACATTCAGGATCATACCAGGGACAGCTTCTAAAGTGGGTTTCTTCATCCCCATCCTCCCCATCGACTACTCCATAGTCCGTATTCTCGTCCAGCATGGACATGAAGCATTGTATTGCATTTTTATGCTCATAGAGCATTAAATTTTCACAGTTTAGTAAAAAATTTTGTATAATGTTTCTGATTTCACTCATTTTGTTCAAGTACTTTTTTGTGACTAACAATTGTCTGGAAATTCCTAAGCCTTATGTAGCTTTATCGCTCCAGTTTTTTATACTATATACACACATACATATATCGTAATACATATTTATTTATGTAGGAGTAAAGGATTGCTCTACTCATTCTTTTTGGTGGGAGAGCGATGAGCATATAGGTACATTATTTCACTAATTTTCAGTTAGGCTTCTTGCAATCATCATCGCTGCTTTCAAGATCACTTTTGATCAAAGATTCACTGTGAAACGATCTCTAAAAATGGACTCGGCAAAAAATTTAATTCCATGAACATCAAAAGCTTAACTCCCATAAAAGATCTAGATACAGCAATTAAATATCCTATTCTAAATATAACACGGGTAACAACAAAATATGGACCAACACTAAAAGTTGAGTTGGAAAACAAGATAATGTTTCTACCTAGAAGATATAACGCTTTATCAGATGAAGAAATCAAGGATCTCTCGAGTGGATCATTTCGACTATGCAGAGAAGAAGAACAAAACTTAATCCTTGAGAGTGAGATGGATGAATTTTTAATTCCAAATGTTCAATATCCTATTTGGCAATAAAATAAATTAATTCTGTGTAGTAAATTATAAATAAATAAAAAAAGGCGTTATAGAGTTTTATAAAATATATGTGATTGTATTTTTATTTAATCTTTTCAGTTATATCATAAAGAAATGTAAGACATAAGTGGCCACAGTTAAATGTATTAAAATTCTGATATTGATTATAGTTGTATTTTATATTTGTGCCCAGATATTGGAGTACTTCCAAAGGAAGTTTCCAAAACTGTCGAAATATTCTTTCTCATAAATGTTTTTATAATATACTACCCAATGTGTACCAGGTCCTGTTGATGTATCTAAATTGATTATTCCACATTCTATTTTCTTTGGTCGTTTTGGTAGTGAGTCTAACATGAAAACTCCTCTAAAATATGGAATTTTGATTGAAAAATTCTTCAAGTCGACTTCTGATAGTCGTCTATTAGGTAGCATTTCTAAGAGTTTTTTGTCTGCTCTTTATAAACTAAACCATAACCCTTTTTATATGGTTTTAGATAAAGTCCTTTCCCAACAGCTATCGATTCCATTGCTTTATTATGTCTGGCTGCTTCATCAAGTTGATTTTTTGCATTCTTTGTTGCATTTACGGCCTTAGCTATAGCAGCACCTCCAGTGGCTAGACTTCCAATTGCACCCAGAGCAGTAAAATCGGTATTAGGGGTAAAAAACCACTAATTTTCGGAACATTTATTATGCGTGGTATTATAGCTTGGGATTTTCTTCCTTTTAATGACTTGTTAATAGTTTTGCGAGCGATTCTAATGGCAGAGTTAATGTCAAGAGGTTTTTCCTTTTTTAATATTTTTGTTGCAGCTCTAATTGTCGTACTGAACAGTTTTTTCCCATCTAATTTGGTTTTTTTAACATTTTTCTTCTTCCTCACACCCATACCAAATTTTGTTTTAGCTTTCATTGCGTTAGTAGGTTTTTTTATGACTAAAGGGCTTGTTATAATGTACAACCATCTTATTTTTAATTTATTTTCTATAATAAAAGGTAACAACGATGTATTGCATTTAGTTATAAAAATGCAGTTAGTAAAACAACACAAAAATATTTTGATTCGTAATACTGATGATTCTACGAACATCAGATCAAAAATAAAACATAGTTCCCTCTTACCAAACTCTATTCGTGCTCTAATAGTTGGACCATCGAATTGTGGAAAGACTAATGTTATGATTAGCTTGCTAGAGAGTCCTAATGGACTCAAGTTTGAAAAGATCTATTTATACTCAAAATCCCTATATCAACCGAAATATGAGTACTTGAAGAGATTAATTTCGCCAATTAAAGGAATGGGTTATCATACATTTTCCGATAATGAAGCGGTTATTCCCCGTAAGGAAGCTAAAACTAATTCAATTATGATATTTGACGATGTTGCATGTGAGAAGCAAAATAATATACGGGCTTATTTTTGTATGGGACGACATAGAGATGTTGATTCATTCTACTTGTGTTAAAATTATACCAGAATTCCCAAGCATTTAATAAGAGACAATGCAAATGTAATTATAATGTTTAAACAAGATGAGACGAATATAAAGCACGTTTATAGGGATGTTGCCAGCGACATGAATTTTTAAAAGTTTCAGCAAATTTGTAGAGAATGTTGGAAAGAAAAATATGGATTTTTGATGACAAGCAAAGATAATGAATTAAACAATGGTCGCTATAGAAAATTATTCGACTATTTCATAACGATATAAATTAGTCTACATAAAAGAAAAAACTTTAGTATATAATCTGACTTTAAACATAATATATCTACATATATCTTTAAATATTTAACATACTTAAGCTGAACTGATATACCGATCTGAACCTAATAATCTTATCTGATAAGCTGATCTGATACCTAATAATCTGATCTGGTAAGCTGATCTCATACCTGATAAGCTGATCTGATACCTGATAAGCTGATCTGATAACATAATCTGATACCTGATAAGCTGATCTGATAACCTGATCTGATAGCTGGTAACCTGATCTGGTACCTAATAATCTGATCTAATCTTATAGCTGAAAAATGGAATAAAAATTTTAAAAGAGTTGGTGGGGACTAGAAATGTCTTGTAGAAAAAGCTTCGTAGTATAAAAACCGGTGAAATAGACACACATGAACAACTAAGAGATACATTTAAACCTATAACAGACCCTTTAAAAGAATTTATATATAAGACTAAGAATACCAATAGAATTATCAAAAAAGAAAAGAATGAGATGAAAACAGAAATTGAACATAATAACAGTTCTCATCTTAAGAAACCATCTATTAAGATGGACACAAGCACACCAAAGAAACTTGTAGAAGATACAACATTTGACACCAGCAACTCACTTAATGATCCTAATGGTGATAATAATAGTGATAATGATGATGATGACAATTTTTACTCCCAAAATTCAAATATTGAAGAGAGTTATACTGACTTATCAGTCTTGGAAGGAAGAAATGAATTAGATACTAACTATGGTCCACATAAAGATTTATTTAATGAATGGAAATTCGGTAATAGTTGCCTCAAACTAAATGAAGACAAAATACATGTTGGGGGTCAAATATGGGCTCTAACACCAGGTATATTTTCTTTATTGTTTCAAAAAATACCAAAAAACTACGATAAATTTGAACTCGAAATCTATAAAAAAATTTTAATTAGTACCAATGCGTATAGAAGAGACTATAAGCCTGATGGTCAAATAAAGGGAACGAAAGCATATAAATATAAAAATATTATTAAGAAATTGTTTACAGAGAAAAATGGAAATAATTTATCTCAATCAACGGGAGCTAAACCTAAAGCTGGTTATTTAGGTGATGGATTGATGCAGCTTAACCTCCATAAGCCAAACTATATATACTGGGACGATCCCAATGAGTTGGTAGATCGCCTTCGACTACTGCTAGCATCACAAGCTGCAGGTCATACTAATCATAATACCGAGATTGTATCAATTATTGAAGAATTACGCGAAGATAATATAATAGAATAAATTATATGAATGAAGTATGTCTGTTGATAAGTTTGGACATTATTTAAACGATACAAGTGGTATAATTTCAATGAAAAATGCTCCTAAATTGTTGGGGTTCTTTATGGATACGAACAACAACATTGATGTCCAAAACAAAAGAATCAAAAATGTTGCAAAGGCTGTGGAGGAAAACGATGTTATCAATAAATTGTTTCTGCAAACTCAAATCGGAGAAATGGAATACAAGCTATTAAAATACTTTAAGGAAAATAACAACAACACGCATAATACTATAAGAACTCAATTTGAAGTTCTACAACAGGAAATAATATTACAGTTGGAAGAGAATAAGAAAATTGAGGAAAACATTTCCAAAATCAAAACATTTTTGGAAGATGGTTATCTACAAAGATTTGTTGAGAGACTACAAAAGAAAAGTTAAATGAAAAGATTTATAGATGGGAAAATTACATGTTCGCATCAATAAGTAAAAGTTCATCAAAGAGATTACAACGTATCCAAATCAATTCCTAAAACTATAAACATGTCTTCAAAAAGTAATCTAGTTAACGAACTCCATAAACAAGCTCGAAAGTCTTTTGCACGTCGTAGAGTTGTGATGAAAGGAATAGATGATCTCTGGCAAGCTGATTTAGTTGAAATGGGAAATTACTATATAGACAATAAAAATTATAGATTTTTGTTAACCGTAATTCTCAAAATATGCATGGGCAGTACCGCTGAAAACAAAAACTGCACTTGAAACAACACAAGCAATGGTAGATATTTTTCAATTGGGACGAGTACCAAAAAACCTACAAACAGACGATGGTAAAGAATTTTTTAATAAAAACTTTACGAAATTGATGGATAAGCACAACATTAATCACTATTCAACGTATAGCACAATGAAAGCATCAATAGTAGAACGATTTAATAGAACATTAAAAGGGATGATGTGGAAAGAATTTAGTTTTAATGGTTCATATAACTGGTTAGATATCTACAAAGATTTATTAAAAACATACAACAGTAAAGTTCATCGTACCATCAAAATGCCTCCAATTAAAGTCAACTCAACAAATGAGAAAAAATCATTATATACAGTATACAGTCATTTGAAGATGTATAAAATCTCGAAATTTAATGTTGGAGATCATGTGCGCATAAGCAAATACAAACATACATTTGAAAAGGGTTATACTCCAAATTGGACAACAGAAATTTTCACTATTAAAACAATTCAAAATACATATCCTGCAACATACATATTAGAGGATTATCGTGGTAATCTCATTCAAGGTGGATTTTACGATGAAGAACTCTCAAAAACTAGATTTCCAAATACATATCTAGTTGAAAAGATTATTAAAACTAAAGGAGATAAAGCGTATGTTAAGTGGTTAGGATTTACTAATGAACACAATTCTTGGATAAGTAAAGATGAAATATTATAGTTGAAACAAAATATTTATAATTATTGTATTAAGAATTATTGCATTTACTATTAAAAATTATAATGTAAATTCAAAACAAAAAAGATTAAATTAAAATAAAAACGCTTTTTATAAACCATATTGTGTGTTAAACTTTATTCATTTACAATCAAGCAGGCATAATGTCAATAACACTTACTCTGAGCTCCAACACTTCAGAGTTATCAGCCAATTACTTCCCTCCTATTGAGTTAAATGAGACATATGAATGTGCTCTAACTGATTTTCATTCGTATAATAGCATTCCAAATATTGATGTCTACAACAATTTGTTTCATATAGGTGAAAATGTGATTGAAATACCAATTGGATCTTATGAATTGAATGACATAGTTGATTATATAGAGGAAGAATACAAACGACATGGTAGAGAAAATAAAATTTGTATAGAAGCCAATAATAACACAATGCAGGTTAAAATTAATACCTCTACGAATCCAATAAATTTTAATAACGAAAATACAATTGGAAAACTTTTAGGATTCAACGATAAACTCCAAGCCAAGATCATTCAGATCTTCCAGTTAATATTTTCAAGGTGAATCTATTTCGAATTGAAAATAGTATCACTGTTAATACATATGTATATGAACAATTCCAAATCGCATACACTACACGAGTTTCCGATTAATGTGCCTCCAGGCTATAAAATAGCTAAGATTCCTAGAAACCTCATTTATTTACCTGTGAACTCCAGAGAGGTAGGTTCACTAACGCTACGAGTAGTTGATCAGTACGGCGATTTAATTAATTTTCGAGGAGAGGAAATAACAATAAGAATTCATTTAAGACCAACTAAATAATGTTGATATACAACTCAAGTATATCGAAAAATATAACAACAGGAACAACATACAACCCTAAACCATTATCACAGCCTAAACCACAGTTAAAAAGATCAGTTCATCAAAAAACGTTGACAACAAATAAAAATTTTCTAAAGTCTCTTAATTTTAAACTGAAGACAAAATGAGTTCAATAATAAATGTATTGCATAAGCCATTATCTGATGAAAATATAATCAAAAAGGACTATCATACATATGTGCCATACCTACAATCTTACAACAATAATGATGAAATACGCACTTCAATACAAAATCAAGATTTGTATGTTTTACCTAGTGAAAGTTATATATATATATATATGGAAGGATCTGTTGTAGATGAGAAAACCTCCAAATCTACAGAAAATTTTAAATTAAAAAACAACTTTGTCGCATACCTCTTTGATGAAATTCGTTATGAACTTAACGGTATTGAGATTGATCATACAAGATATTTAGGAGCCACAAGCACTATCAAAAATTTAGTTTCCTTAACACCGACGGAAAGCAATGGGATGCAGAATGCTGGATGGAATAAAATTGACGATGTGAAACTTGTAAATGGATATTTCAATTTCTATGTACCATTAAAAATGTTTTTAGGATACGCTGAAGACTACAATAAAATTATCCTAAATAGTAAACATGAATTGATACTCTTACCTAATAAGAGCGATGAAGATCTAGTACACTCTAGTGTTTCTATTGAAAAAGCAAAACTTACAATTTCACTCATCTCATGGAGAATTCCACATGTACAATTATCTGATCTTAGCAAATTGAATATGATTAAAGTTATTAATAGTAGTGCTTCTATACCGATGGCATTTTGTAGTTGGGATTGTCATATTAATCCTCAACTAAATACAGGAACTAGCCATATATGGAACGTTAAACTGGCTGCAAATAGAGAACGACCTCGTTTTGTATTGGTTGCTTTTCAACGCGATAATAAATTTGTTCATTGTGACCTCAGTAATTTAAAAGTACATTTAAATTCAGTATCATACCCATATCATGATCTAAATATAAAATTTAAGAATGAGCGCTATGCAATTCTATACGATATGTATCTAAGATTTCAACAGAGCTACTACATGATAGAACCTCAACCACTGCTAACTGCTCAAGAGTTTAAAAATAATGCACCGATTATTGTAGTAGATGTAACCCATCAAAACGAATCACTCAACAGCGGACCAATTGATATAAAAATTGAATTTGAAACAGCAACAAATATTCCATCAAAGACATCAGCTTACTGTATTCTTATTCATGATCGCATAATTGAATATATTCCAATAAAAGGACAATTTCGAAAAGTCTTATAAATTTAATAATATGGATGACAATATTGTTTTCATAGACTTGCAAGGTTTCAAAAGTAATTCGAATGATTTCATCCCAAAAGAAGCAGCAGTTGTTTTGAACAATAATGATTACATTAATTTCATCATAAAACCTCAATACGATTTCCAATGTTTGTCAGAAAAAAAGCAGAGAGAAGTAAATTGGTTAACAAAAAACTATCATCACCTATACTGGGACGATGGATCAGTTTCATTTAAAAGTGTTTACACATTTTTAAAAGCTAATGTACGCTATTCTAAAATATATGTTAAAGGAGAAGAAAAGAGACAATGGCTAGAAAAAATACTCCGAAAAAGAGTTTTTAACATAGAGGACTTTGGCTGCATCAACTTTAAGCAAATGGAAATTAAATATCCCGAGTGTTTCTATTGTAATTATCACACAATTGGTGTTTGCGCATTAAAAATGCTCTTTTACTAACAAAAGAAAAATCTTCCTTAAAATGAACTATCCCTTTTTACAATATTTTCATTGAAAAATACATGAATTATTGTAAAATTCTATCATATATTAAACAATAAATAAATACAAACATAAAAAATTATACAAGTGTTTTTTATTTCAAATACAAACCACATCTTTTGTTCTTAGCAACACAACCAGAAATTCAAACGATTATGCGAATATTTGCCACAAAAAAAGTTTCTAGTTGACAAAAAGTTTATGTAAGTATATCAAGCAAAACTTTAAGAAAAAATTGTGATCTCAAGCAGAAGCATATACAAAACAAATATGTATATAAACTCTAAAATTATATATCCACACAATTTTTTTGTTTAGTATCCTGTACTTAACAAAAAACTGATGTAACAAAACAGCTAACAAAATATGAATACGATTGCGCACGCAAATATCTAAAAGAATTTAACATCTCCCTACGCATACTCAAATATCCATATACCGAATGTATGTATGTATACACACTGTCCACCAAACGACGGACGCTTGAAAAGACATACAGATGAAAAAAGACGACCAGTTGGAAGAACGGACGGTCGAAAAGACAAACATGCTTAAAAATAAAATGTATGTATAAAGAACAACACACACACACATACACTAAATAAATGCAAACAAAAAAACTTAACCATCCTCCTCCCCACCATCAACAAAATTATGTCCATATGATCGGATGGAATCAACACACCCACACAAAAGGACGGACGTAATGGACAGACAAAAAACTCATTATTCCTTATTACCCTATTAAACATAGTGTTAATTGCCAAAATTTTTAAATTTTAATTACCCATAAATTCAACGGACAGACAGACAGAAATTCCCACGGACAGACACAAACAACTAAACTAAACCAACAACTCAAATCAATTCTAACGGACAGACAAACAAGCAAACCACACACCAGCTCAAATCAATTCTAACGGACAGACACAACAAATTCACAACAACTGAAATCAATATCCCTTAAATAAACACACACAAAATATAAACAAAAAAATTATTTCGACATCACATTCACACACACACACACACACTAATCAAAGCATGCCGCCAAACCCATTAACACACAATTTGCAATTAAAATTTTAAAATTTTTAATTTTAATTGCTGAAATTTGAGAATTTTAATGGTTGCCAGACATACAATTCCCTACTACTCATATAATTCCTTATTTAAAGGAATTGAGGAACCTTGATGTTGTATCCTCACATGACGTTTTAAGGAAAAGTTGCGATTAAATGATTTTCCGCAGATATCACAAGTAAAGATGGCCATTTTTCGGTTTTATTTAATTATTTTTTAACGATATGGTATAAACTGTTTAAATTTTCAGAACAAGAATGAATTATACTATTTATACTGATTTAGAGTGCAAGGTTTTACTAATCAAAGAATTATAAATGTATTTGTATATCCTTATACTCATAAATATACGCACTGGTGAGTGATATAGAAAGAGACAACAACATAGCCGGTAGGGGACCGATAGAATACTTTTATGTAATGTAAATGCAAGTTGTTTTTGTTACCCCTTTTTTAATTTCTAATCCTTTTTTTAGAAAAAGTTCCGAAATGTGTGTAATAAAAATAAAGCGAGATGCGCAGGTGTTTACAAAATTTTACCGCACCCTTATTTTTCATTACAAATAGACAGACGATAGAGGAGACAGACGGTCATAAAAATGTCAATTCAAAATTTTTCAATAAAAAAAATTAAAAGATCAACCGCAATAAAACAGACAGACACTCTTAAAAATTTCAATCCAAGAATTTTAAATAAATAAAAAAGATCAACCTAAATAAAAAAGTAAGACGGACAAGTCAAGTGCAATAAAAATAAAATTCTAATGGGTAGACAGAAAGGATAAGGAAAAACAAAAAGGACAAGGGTAATAAAAATAGAGCGAAATTCGCAGGTGTTTAAAAAATTTTCCCCACAAAACCCATATCAACTTTTTTATTAGTTTCATTTTCTTTCAACAATCAAAACTAAAAAAATTAGTAGGGGGTTCATATTTAACTCGGTGAAATATTTTGTACCTATGAAGGAAATTTCCAGCTTACTGACAAACATTCAACAGAGTTGTTCAATATAGGTGCCCGGGTAGGGGTGTTCGGATAGAAGTTTCAGGGTGATATTCAATAGAGCACCCCTGACTGACATTCAAATCAAACATGTGAAAACAACAAAAAAATTTACATATATTTTTTTTTTTTGAAACCCTTAATACACAACACAAATTTTATGAAACCTCCTAATACAAACAACCATCCAAGGATGGAAAACCCATTTCCATAATAAATACCCTTAATCACCTAACAAAAAATATTTTTAACGATCACGTTTCCCAGCCACGCATGCACATTAATTTGGTATGAAAAACGTGGTCGCGAACTGGTACAAACATACTACTCCTCTGTCCGATTCCATGCAACATTTTAATTGTTTTTACAAAAGCGTTCTAGTACATTTATAAAAGGTAAAGGTGGTAATAAATTCAATACAAATATAATTTCTCTTTACTACACTCTTAATATTTTTAGTAGATAAAAACATTGTAGATAAATTTAAAAATTGTGTAATACATAAAATCAAATACAAAATTCAAAAATATGTTAGCCTCTTATTAAAAATAGGCTGCCTAAATGAACAGGCACAATATTATTGTATTTAAAATTTTTTGGGTGAAATTAAAAAAATATATTCAATGTATATTATGATTAAATTTTTTAGTAGTTGATATTATATTAGGATTTGAGCCATATTGTTCCATAAAACAATTTCCGCAATTTCCAACTAATTTTAACGAAAATTTTGTTCTACATGGTGATGAGCAAATAACGTTTTCGAACTGTTATTTAAGACTGTATAAAATGCCAGAAGAAACACCAAAAAGTGCAGCAAACTTGATTCGGAAAAAATATTAGATAAAAATGTTGTCTTTTTTTCTTTCAGGCTCTAGGTCTTACATAAATAAAAATGAACTATATGTTGGTTTTAAATTTCAAATTTATTTGTTTTCGATATTTCGAATACCATTGGTATTCTTCTTCAGGAACTGTTAAAAAAAGAATATAAAAGTATAACAATTATTAATTATTTTTAAGAATTACACATTCCAAATGATATTATACATAAAAACTTTCACAAAAATAACGAACATATACAAGTAGCATTTTAAGCTTACGTTTTTTTGACAAAAAAAACAAAATTAAAAAATCAAACAACAATTTGTCCTCCTACACGGATGGTGATGAGTCATAAACTAAATACTTTTTTGTTTATGTTTTGTTATTATCTGCCTGTAAACGCTCACGCAATTTTCTGTATCAGTTTTGTAATTAATTCTTACGTCTGTGTGAGTGTTAATTATATGTAACATCTCAATTGTGAATCTCTTTTTCTTGTTGGTTTCTTGTTGCAATATTTGAGTGTTTATTAAGTTTGGTGAGTGCCCAGTTATCATACAGTGGGCAGCAAGTGCTGTTTTTTGTTCTTTAGTTCTCCTTGTGTTTTTATTTTTGAAGTCAGATTTATGTGCAGCGAGTCTTGTCCTTAATTTTGATCCTGTTGTTCCAACATATACTTTTTTGCATATGTTTGATCCGTCACCTTGGCATGGGATTTTATAAACCACGTTTGATTTGTCTAACTTATCTATCTTTGTTTTTGTGTTCGAATATAATTTGTTTGTAGTATTATTTGGTTTCAGCGCTATGTTTATGTTATGTTTGTTGTATATACCAGAGTTGATTATCCTTTCTGAAAATCCAGGAATGTATATAAATGATTTGAAAATGTTTTCTTCTGGTGGCCTGTTGGATGGTGCGTTGTATTTTTGTATAGCGCTTTTTAGAATATGTGTCGACGTTGAAGACGGAAAACTATTTTTGGATAAAATTTCTTTAATTTTAACAATATTCGTTTTGTGAAATGTTTGGTCACTAATTTTCAATACACGCTTTGCGAAACTTAAGGCAGTATTTTTAATTACATGTTTTGGATGGTTAGAAAAGAAGTTAATAAGACGTCCTGATGCCGAGGGTTTTTGATACCAGTCAATTTTAATTAATCTATTATCCCTGATAACTAGTGTATCTAAATATGGTAATTTTCCATTTTCCTCCATTTCTTTGGTAAACTGGATTTGTCGGTGAAAACCGTTCAGTGCTTTTAAAGTTATTTCAATATCTCTTTTTTTGATAATGCAAAATATGTCGTCCACATATTTGCTTAAAAATCTTGGTTTATCTTGAAGAGTTCTAACCGCTGAATCCAAAAGCTCTTCCATTATAATGTCTGCTACTACTGGTGATGCAGGAGAACCCATTGGCATTCCTCTAAGTTGTTCGTAAATCTTGTCGTTGAATTTAAAATACCTATTTTCTTTTAGGCAGAATTTTAAAATGTCAAAAAATAGATCTTTTGGAACTTTTGTGAACTTTGTTATGTCGCTCCATTTTTTATTTATTATTTCTATTGCCAAATTCACAGGAATGCTCGGGAAAAGAGATATTACGTCATATGAAACGAGAACTTCGTCATCAGAGATAGACATATTTGATACCCTGTCTTTAAACTCAACTGCGTCTTTCACATTGTATTTCGATTCGCTTGTGATATTTTTTAAAATGTTTGTTACGTATCTGCATAGTCCATATGACGGAGAGTTGATCGATGAACAGATCGGTCTGAACGGCATGTTTTCTTTATGTACTTTGGGAAGTCCATAAGTCTCGGGGCAACAGCAACGTTTGAATTTAGTTGATATTTTTGCTTCATATCTATCACATTTATTTTCCACATTTTCTCCACTAAGTTGTTATTTCGTGTTTGTAATCTTGTAGTAGGATCAGTTTTTAATCTTTTATATGTACACATATCTTGAATTATGTTTTTCATTTTTGTGTCGTAGTCAGTTTTTTCAACCGCAACCGTTGTATTTCCCTTATCAGCTTTAAGTATTAAAATATTTTTATTGTTGGTCAAGAATTTCCTTGTTTGTTCCACTGTGCACATTATTTCCCTTTCGCTTTTATTAAGTGATCTTCTATTTAAATAGTTATCCATGACCATTACCAATTGTGTTCTTGCTATTTCTTGTTGTCCTTTTTCATCATTAGTTTGTATGATGTCTTCACCGTCGGCAATACATTTAAACAAAGGGAATTGTTTTTGTCCAATTGGTAAGGCAAATTTTGGGCCTAACGACAAAAGTTTTTGTATATGTGGTGGAATTTCGGTGTCTGTTTTGTTTATAAACCAATCTTCGTTGTGTTTTATTTGAGATTTTGCATCGTAGATACGTTTGAGATCTTCAAATTTGTTAATTTGTTTTTCTTTTCTTGTTTTTCTGACCGTCTCATAGAGAATACTTTCACTTTTGATGTATGCCTCGAAATCTTTCTTCACTATATTCTGTTGTATATAAGACTTGTACTCTTTTAACTCGTTATTATTTTGTTTAACTTCTTCATGTTTAAGTTTGATTATAAGATTGAGGACTTTCATATGAAATTTGTTTATGTTCTTTTCTAAGTTGTTTTTAATTTTGATCTTCAAGTTTGATTTTGCCTTATTGGTATCAAAACAAAATAATTGTTCAACATGTTTTGTTGTGTTCGTTATAAATTTAGGTATAAATCCAACTTTTCTACATCTTATTAGAAATGTTGAAGTTGTTGTTAGTTTTGCTTTTGTCTTATTAGCTCTTGAATGTTTACGAATAACATTTTGGATAGTGTTGTTGTACTTTTCACGTATATTCTTATAAAGTTTCATGATGTTATTAACGGTGTGCCCTCCGTATATATATAAATATTTGTTTTATTATTTCGACCTTTAAATCATTAAGATAAATTTGTTGTCTTTTTTTCTTTCAGGCTCTAGGTCTTACATAAATAAAAATGAACTATATGTTGGTTTTAAATTTCAAATTTATTTGTTTTCGATATTTCGAATACCATTGGTATTCTTCTTCAGGAACTGTTAAAAAAAGAATATAAAAGTATAACAATTATTAATTATTTTTAAGAATTACAGATTCCAAATGAAATTATACATAAAAACTTTCACAAAAATAACGAACATATACAAGTAGCATTTTAAGCTTACGTTTTTTTGACAAATAAAAAACAAAATTAAAAAATCAAACAACAATTTGTCCTCCTACACGGATGGTGATGAGTCATAAACTAAATACTTTTTTGTTTATGTTTTGTTATTATCTGCCTCTAAGCGCTCGCGCAATTTTCTGTATCAGTTTTGTAATTAATTCTTACGTCTGTGTGAGTGTTAATTATATGTAACATCTCAATTGTGAATCTCTTTTTCTTGTTGGTTTCTTGTTGCAATATTTGAGTGTTTATTAAGTTTGGTGAGTGCCCAGTTATCATACAGTGGGCAGCAAGTGCTGTTTTTTGTTCTTTAGTTCTCCTTGTGTTTTTATTTTTGAAGTCAGATTTATGTGCAGCGAGTCTTGTCCTTAATTTTGATCCTGTTGTTCCAACATATACTTTTTTGCATATGTTAGATCCGTCACCTTGGCATGGGATTTTATAAACCACGTTTGATTTGTCTAACTTATCTATCTTTGTTTTTGTGTTCGAATATAATTTGTTTGTAGTATTATTTGGTTTCAGCGCTATGTTTATGTTATGTTTGTTGTATATACCAGAGTTGATTATCCTTTCTGAAAATCCAGGAATGTATATAAATGATTTGAACATTTTTTCTTCTGGTGGCCTGTTGGATGGTGCGTTGTATTTTTGTATAGCGCTTTTTAGAATATGTGTCGACGTTGAAGACGGAAAACTATTTTTGGATAAAATTTCTTTAATTTTAACAATATTCGTTTTGTGAAATGTTTGGTCACTAATTTTCAATACACGCTTTGCGAAACTTAAGGCAGTATTTATAATTACATGTTTTGGATGGTTAGAAAAGAAGTTAATAAG
>OY101444.1:47123427-47278985 GCA_956483585.1 Gymnocheta viridis
TTCATGTATTTTGTATGTATGTACATACACACATTTAACATAACAGCATTTTTTACTTATCTGCACAAAAAATTGTGCAAAGTTGACTGTGCACCTAAATCAAAATGACTGTATTAATAAAAAACATTTCATTGTATTAGGGGAGTTCAAAAATGTATAGATACATTTTTAGTAAAATTTAACATGCTTGAATTGAATGGCCGTCCAGGGCGTTCAAAAATGTATAGATAACGTTTTTGTAAAGTTTCACATGCCTGAATTGAATGGCCGTCCAGGGCGTTCAAAAATGTATAGATAACTTTTTTGTAAAGTTTCACATATCTGAATTGAATGTCCGTCCAGGAGGGTTCCAAAATGTATAGATAAATTTTTTGTAAAGTTTCAAATGTCTGAATTGAATGTCCGTCCAGAAGCTCTCAAAAATGTATACGTAAATATTATTTTTTTGTAAAGTTTCACATGTCTGAATTAAATGTTCGTCCGGACAACCTTTACCCGTGCAACTCTATCCAATCACCACCACCCGACCACACCTATCCAGATACACCTATCTGAACATACCTACCCGAACACCCGTATGCGGAAACCCTACTGGAATGTGGTTGTATGAAAGTGTTTGTGTATGTATGTATACACCTATGTTTGTTTGACTGTGTTGTTTGTATAGATCTCTGTTTGTTTGGAGAAGTGTGTGTATGTGTGTGTTTGCTTGACTGTGTTGAAAATCCACTACTGACTAGGTAGTTTTTTTGGGACCATATGTAGACATAGCAAACAGTGATTCACTAGTACGTTTTAGTAATTCCAGTCTACAATTTGGGTACTTCTCTGAAGTAGATGTCAATAATGAAAATGTAAATTTTATTAACTTTTGGAGTTTAATTAAAAAAAAATAAAAGAATAAAAGGCGCTAATTCTTAACAGTTGTTTGAAATATATAGGTATTAAAAATAAGGTACTAATTCATTTCAGTCTTTTAAAATTTTTCTTATAATGACAATAACGCTAAATAGTCACCAAAATAGTACACAGAAGTAGTGACTTGGGGACACATGCCCCCAGGTTTCCTTCCGGGATGTGTTTGCTTGAAATGTGTGTGTGTTGGAGTTACTGTATGTGTGTGTGTTGTGATCGCTTTGGTATCGTTGAATTAATTATGTTTATTAGATTTTGTTTTTTGTTTTTTTATATATTTAAGTCTATTTATAAATATTATTTCCCAGGTCCGATGATAGTCGATAGAGTAGATTTTTGGGGTTATATTTCATATCTGATAAAAATTAATTTATCTGTTTATATATATTAGGTGTGTCGTCATCATGTGTGTATGGCGTCATTACTTCTTTAACTGGGTGTGTATATTTGAACTATATTTCATCTAGTATCGTTGTTGTTATTCTACATATTTTAGACTGTTTTATATATTTATTAATTTTTCTTTTTGTTTTCTTAATTCCGCTGATTTTGTTATTTTTAATTATATTTTGAACTCTACTACACAATACCGTAGAGGAAGAGAAATATAATGCTAACAGAGAGTGTGTGTATAGTTGTTTATTTATTTTAGGTTTGTCGTCATCACTGACGTCATCGCGTGTGGATGTGTATGTGCAGGATGTCGTTACTTCTTTGTGTAGATGTATTTCTATGGGTGTGTTGTGCTCGATTTAGGATCATGGTATTAATTTTGTTTGTAAGATTTTGTTATTCTATATATATATGAGGTTGTTTTATATGTTTTCGACACTCCTTTGTGTTTTTTTTTTTAATTCTGCTTACTTGGCCATTTATGAACTCTACGGTAGAGTCTTCAGTTTATTTGTTTATTTATTTATAAATATTACTTGTCATATTTATTGACGGTCTATAGAATAGATTTTTAGGATTATATTTCATATCTTGGGAAAACATTTTTGTTTGTTTATTGTGCAAAATTTGAATTTCAAAAGTGTACAGTTGAAAACATTAAGAAAAATCCAAAACATACATAAAAACAGAATCAAAATATATAAAAGAACAAAAAATAAAATATGCAATGTTTATCTATATCGCCAAATTATAAGGAATAAATCTCGAAGGCAGCAGAATTATTAAAACACAAATAAAATAAATAAAAATCTAAAACAAAACAGACTTAAATATATAAAAGAACAAAATATAAAATATGCAATATTTATCTATATCGCCAAATTATTAAAAAAAAATTGAGAAATCAACGATATAAAACAAAAAAAAAATATGTAAAATAGTTACAAAATTATAATAATGGTATTACGTTTTTAATAGTGTTAATTAAAGTTATATATATATATATATATATATATATATATATATATATGTATATATATATATATATATATATATATATATATATATATATATATGTATATATATATATATATATATATATATATATATATATATATATATATATGCATACATATACATAGTATGTCAACGATAGTTTTTATTAGCTGGTCCCTCTGTATGCCTATATATATAAGTTTATAAATTGAAAAAAATTTAACTAACTTATTCATGCCTTGAGAAGTCGTATTTACGCTCAGGAACGCAAATAAAATATGAAAAAAAGACCGATAAAAAACAATATCACTAAGTAGGAGAGAAAATTTTAAATTATGAAACTTACATTGCAGATAATTTCCATCGTCGAAAGATCTTTCAATGTTGGTGTAGCAGTAGTTTTCTTCTCCAATTATCTTCTCTTAGGGATATTTTTTTTTCTTAAAGGTGTAACCAATAATAATATCGATGATGCAAAAGCTTTCGTTTGCGGTTATATTAACGTCTTATATTTAAGGTATTCACACTGTAGTCATAAGTCATATGTCATAAAATAATAGCACACCAAAATATGACAAGTGTGAACAACCCCGTCATAATTTAGTGTGCTATGTCATAATTGTGTCAGCTGATACAAAAAAAACATTTAAAAATACAATTTCATATCAAAATGCCGAAATCAAGTGAAAAAAGTAAAATAATAGCTGGTTTGTGCGAAAATTACATGTTAAACGTGATAATGGCTACCTCAAGTAAATATGAACAAAAAAATTCATGTATGTATGTATTCAAATTTAAATGCACCCTTTTCTAGGTGATGAAGAGGAGGAAGAACAAACTAATGACCAGTTTTTATTAGACGTTGCTACAAACGCATAATTTTCATTCAAGGCGAATTAATTATAAGGTGGTTGCAGTGGCGAATTCACGTGAATTTATACATTACCTGGCCTTTCAAATTTGTTAAATATTTTCCGGCGCCATTTTAATGTAATTTTTTATGCATGGAGAATTTTGACAGCGTATATAATGAATTCACCGTTTACACAAACAAAATGCCTGTTGTTTGCTTTGTTGTTGATTTATTGTAGTCGTAATAAATTTGCCTTTTGCACGAAAATTACATTAAAATGGCGCCGGAAAATATGGTGTAATAATATAAGGTGTGCGCAACAAGGAATATGGTTTTTTGTAGGGTTGTGTTTTGACCGTTAAATAATCTGCAAAAAAAATGGTAAGTTTCACGGTCTTGTCAAAAGTTGTTTACATTTTTGGCCGCCATTATGAATATTTTTGTTTACGTTATGCTTTTTGTTTTTGCATAACCACTAAATACATACAAACCACATTTTGTTATGTTTTGTATACAGCTTTTTTTAACAATATTGTGATAATTTTACACAAACAAAATACATGTTGTTTTTTATTGTTGTTTGATAAGAGCACCTTATATTATTACACCATGGAAAATATGTAACAAATTTGACAGGACAGTTAATGTATAAATTCACGTGAATTCGCCACTGCAACCACCTTATAATTAATTCGCCTCCTGGTAATGAATTTGCCTTGTTTTCATTTTGTGTTATTTGTAGCGGCGGCTTGTTAATATTATCGCCGGCTCGAATAAGGAGTTACAGCTGCTCGACTAAGATTTCTACTGTTATTTTATGACAAACCAAAAACATACCTTAAAAAGTCTTATTATTTTATGATTTTTTTGCTTGAAGCACAACAACAACTTTTTTAAACCATTGTAAAATAATAAGACATTATGACAATATGACTGATATGACCACAGTGTGAACACCCCAATTGTATAAATTAGGTTATTTTCTCTTCTGGTACATTTCAATATAAGTAAATATAGTCAAAAATCATGTACTGTAACTTCAAAGTTTCGGGAATTAACAGTGGGATTTAATTTTAACCTCTGCAGTTAACAGAGAGAATATTTCAGCATTAATATGTAATATAATTTTAAGCGATTGTTTTAGTAGGTGTTGTTTTTTCTCAATTTTATTTCCCGTTACTTGAATTTTGATTTATTGATTTATGTATAAAATAACTATGGTTTTGTCTTACGAGATTGTTGTACACTAAGCAACAAAATTTCCTCAAAAGCGATATGAAAGATGTTCTTTTGCACAGGCAAGTCATAGACGAAATTTTTACTAATTTTTTTGGTGTTTTTGGTTGGGTATTTTTTTTCTTTGCTATTACTAGAGTCACTTTTCTTAATAATTTATATTATGGTTATTTTCACACATTTTGTGTGTTCGAGTACTCAAAAGTTTTTACAAATTTTTACTGAATTTTACTGCATTTTACGAAGTTGCGTTCGTTTACTCAAGTAACAGTAAATGAGAACACAAATTGAGAGCGTAAAGTGACAATTCTTGGCTGAGAATTTACTAATTATTACTGCAGAAATTTATTGTAGTAAAATTTAGTAAAACCAAAAAAACATATGATTCAAAGGTAAACAAACAAAAGTAAGAAAACAAAAAGTAAACAATTTGTGAAAAAACCACTTAAAAAAAGAAATGTTTGAAATAAACTAATATAAAATAATAAGCAAACAATTATTTTTAAACTATTCATTCGTTAAACATGATGTAAATGTAAATAAATGTTGTAAAAACCATTTACAGCCATTTTCGTTGTTATTTTATTTCGTTGGAGCTGTGAAAAAGTTAAGTATATGGTTACTTAATATTGCATTCGCAGTCAATAGCAAAAACAAATACTTTTCAATAAATTTAATCAGACATAAATTAGGAAAATCAAATAAAATGAAAATAAACACATGGAAACGATTATAGAAAATAATTTGTTTATATTTTCTTAAAATATTCGTTTTATAATAAATATTAGATCGAGTACCAACAAGAAAAAGAGTTGAGTAGTCCAAAGTGTAAATATATTTCAGCCCTATATTGATTTCCAAGCAGCTGTTGGCGTAATCTTACTAATTTTTGCAATTTTTTCATTCGAGTACTTTTTTGGGCAACAACTTTTGAGAGTACATTTTCAGCTTACTCAGTAATTACTCATTTACTGCAGTTTGCTGTAAAAGTACTCGAACACAGCTATTATTTAGATAACTTCTATTATTGGTTTGCGTTCCTACTCAAAGGGAATTCTTAAGGCTATTAATATATTTGGTTCGTTAATTATGTACTTATATATGTTGTTCGCACTTATAACACGTTAGGCTAGCACTTATTACACGATGCCCGAAAAATTATATTCATATATGCAATTGATAGTTTTTGTTAAAAATGTCTGGGCCGTTCGAACGAAAATGTTGATTTAAGCTCAAGCTATTTTTTTCTCTTAGGAATTTTATTCCTTTTGTGTAAATCTTTGCACACGTTACCAATATATCACTTATTATTTCGCATGTATGTAGACACGACAAGGCCTCAAATCTTCAAGGTCGTTGTTGGAGTTCATTTAAATATTTCCTACAGGGTCGTCTACAAACAACAAAAACGTTATTGCAGCAAAAATTCTTTAAAGACAAAATAAGAATACAAAATATTTATGATTTATTTTACTGTTCATTACTACATGCATTTAAAATCTATGTAAAAAAAATGTAGCTTTGCGTACGTACTTTGTTCAATTCATTTTGTATGCTTACGATTACTGTGCTTTTAAATTTATTATTCACTTATATTGTTAAGGTCAAATAGAAAACATCAATAAAATAAAATTGAATTGAGTTGTGTTGCAAAATTAATTTGTCACGGAAAAGTTCTTCTACATAGGTAGACGAAATTTTTATAATAAAGATGTAACCAATAATAATATCGATGATGCAAAAGCTTTCGTTTGCGGTTATATTTCATAACTTAGGTAGTTTTCTCTTCTGGTACATTTCAATATAAATATATGTATATAGTCAAAACTCATGGACTGTAACTTCAAAGTTTCGGGAATTAACAGTGGGATTTAATTTTCTCTGCAGTTAACAGAGAGAATATTTCGACATTAATATGTAATATAATTTTAAGCGAGTGTTTTAGTAGGTGTTGTTTTTTTTCTCAATTTTATTTCCCGTTACATGAATTTTGATTTTTTGATTTATGTATAAAATAACTATGGTTTTGTCTTTCGAAATTGTTGTACACTTTCCTTTGCACAGACGATTTATAGACGAGATTTTTACTAATGTTTTTGTGATTTTGTTTTTTTTTCTATTACTAGTCACTTTTCTTAATCATTTATATTATGGTTATTTTCGAACATTATTTAGATAACTTCTATTACACTGTGTGTAATTTTTTAAGTCATGGATATATAACCATATACATACACCACTACGTGATAAAAGACCAAAAAAAGAAGACCCGTGTCGTCTCCCAGTTTTGCTCAAAGTCATGCACTTTTCTTATGGGCTCCAAATATTTGGGGCCTTGCTGTAATTTTTACAAAATAATGATCACTTTCTCAGGCTCATATTTTGCAAATCGTTCGGAATTTTGATTTATTGTCTGAGACAAAGTTGTAGATGTTGTCTCTGTTTCACGACTACACGAATTGAGATAAATTAAAAAATTATTATCAGAGATTGTATTAAGAATCAGATAATATTTTTTTTAATTTTATCTTTGCTATTACCGGAGATATTCACTAAGTTTCGAGCAAAGTCAAGTTAAAAATTTAAAGCCAAATATCTTTGGAAATATTAAAAATATTTCTTTAAAATAAAATGTATTTTATTTATCTATGAAAAGGCTTTACAAAAAGCTTAAATATGTTAAAATCAAATAATATGTGTAAAAGCTATGAAGCCAACAAAGTTTTACATGCCCGAGGTAGTCAGCTTTGACACCCTGTAGCCCACCGTGTGCTTCAAATTAAGAAATCCTTAAAGCATAGATCCTCCTCTATGATTCCTACATACATTATTTTGTAATCGCATTGCACGTTTCAAAGATACAGATTTGTTACCCTTTTTTTGTAATTGGTCCCACTGTGAACCGCTCCACATAAAATTGGGAATCGTTAAAAAAATTTCGGTTTCATATGTTCTAGAAAGTTGTTTATTGAGATCTTGGGTACATTTTGCTAATAGATAGCATAGTATGTATGTATCTCAATCTCAAAAAAGAAAGAAAAAACAAATAAAATTAAAAAATTTTCGGAAAATTTTTCACTTTTGGCGGCTACCTGAGCGCTACCTAAACGGTTAAGAATCATTCCTAGAAAGTTGATATGTTCTAAAAAGTTGTTTATTGAGATTTTAGGTTTTCTTGCAGTTTTAACGGTTTGATACCTATGGACCTGAACAGTGGAAAAAAGGTAAAAAATCGATTTTTTAATTTTTTGCGATTTTCATCTTGAAGATGAATATTTTTTGATTTTATATGCTCACAATTTTAATGACAAGATCTACAACTTTGTCTCAGAGAGTAAATCAAAACTCCTAACGATTTGCCAGATATGAGCCTTAGAAAATGATCAGTATTTTGCAAAAATAACGCCAAGGCCCCAAATCTTTGGGGGCCCATAAAAAGTGCATGACTTGGGCAAAACTGGGAGACGACACGGGTCGTTTTTTTGGTCTTTTACCACGGAGTGGTGTCTGTATATGGTTATTTTTTTCGTGTTGCACTGTGTTATCGACTTGCGTTCTACTATGCCTATTTAAAGGGAATTCTTAAGACAATTAATATATTTAGTTGCCTAGTTATGTACAAGGTGGCGCAAAAATAACCTTACGATGTTTTTTGGCTGTAATTTAAAAAAAAATGAAAAACTTTGATTCTTCTTGTGGATTATTTTTATTTGGTCTTTTAATTTTTTTACATCAAGTCGAGAATATGATGTCATGTAAATGGCCGCCGCCACAGTTGATTGTCATTTGAGCCCTTTTTATGGCATTTTCCATCACTTTGGCCAAAACTTCCGGCGATAGGTCCTCACATTCTTGACGGATATTGTCTTTAAGAGCTGCAAGAGTATGAGGCTTGTTGACATAAACCCGCGACTTCAAAAAGCTCCACAAAAAAAAGTCTGCAGCGGTCAAATCAGGCGATCTTGCTGGCCAGTGCAAATCGCCAAAACGGGTGATTAGGCGCCCGGGAAATGCATCCTTCAGCATATCGGTTGTGGCACGTGCAGTGTGTCGTTGCACCGTCCAGTTGGAACCACATGTTTTCCAATCCCAATTCATCAAGTTGCGGCAAAAAGAACTCGTTAATCATTGCTCTGTAGCGCTCACCATTCACAGTAACCGTTTGGCCCACGACGTCTTCGAAGAAAAAAGGTCCGATGACTCCTCCAGCGAAAACAGCACACCATACAGTGACTTTGAGCGGGTGTAATGGCTCTTCGTGGGTTACACGCGGATTTTCAGTGCCCCAGAAGCGTAAATTTTGCTTATTTACGTACTTGCTAAGCTGGAAATGGGCCTCATCACTCATGATTATTTTTGATGAAAAATCATCTTCCTGTTGGTGGTGATTAAGGATTGCTTGAGCGTATGTTAGACGCGATTGGCGGTCAGCAGCTAACAGCTGATGCACCGTCTGGACTTTGTACGGAAACATCTTCAAATCTTGTACCAAAATTCGCTGTAAAGACCGTCGACTGATACCCATTTGCGTGGCACGTCGTCTGGTCGATGTCGACGGCGCTTCCATGACATCCTCGGCTACAGCAGCAATATTCTCTGCAGAACGGCTACTCCGGGGTCTGCCACGCCTGGCAGCATCTCGTGTTGTGTGTGGAAATCTGCGACGAAATTCACGTTGTGCCAAAGTCACCGACCAATTATTGGTCAAATAAATAGTCACCAATATTCCGCGTTCTGGAGCAGTGTAGCGTAACATTGTTTATTAACGTGTATTTCGCATGTGTTTACTACACAAATGTCAAAACAGAACTGACATTAGGGGCCAATCGCAAAATTTATAGCATTTTCTGATAGGAGGATTACTTTTGTTCGCACTTATAACGCGTTTGGTTAGCACTTAATACACAATCCCCGAAAATTTATATTCATATATGCAATTGATAAGGTTTTTATTAAAAATGTCTGGGCATTTCGAACGCAAATATTGATTTAAACTAAAGGTATTTTTTCCTCTCAGGGAATTTTTTTCCTTTTGTGTAATTCTTTGCACACGTTACCAATATATCACTTATTATTTCGCATGTAGACACGACAAGGCATTAGCAGTTTATGGTTGAATATGAGTTTTGTTGAAGAAATTTCTTATCCAAGAGAGAGAGAGAGAGATCTTGAGTGCATCATAGTAATCCAGGGATCACTTATGTTAATTAAATTAGTACTACGTGCCAAATCTGAGCAAACGACAAAATTATTAACTACATGCATAACACTTCATACCGCTTTATCAAAGCCATTTACCTGCTGAATTGGCACCAGCAAATAAAAGTAGAAGTCAAAATCGTCCCTAGTCCTGGACAGGATAAATTAAAACCCAATTTGAGAAATTGGTTGAATTGAACTAATTTTTCCTTTATTGGTCTTCTTGGTTGATATTGTACAGATCGTTGTTATTAAGGTAATTACCGGTAAAGTTGTTTAGTGTGCAAATGAAAGCCGTACGCATAGTGAAGTTTAAAATTAAAATAGCAAGATATAAAGCAGATAAAAGGTAAATGTCAGATGACATTAACTAGCAGCTAATACATTTTCGGGACAAAAATAGGGCGATGTTACGGCGTAAAGAAAAATAACTACCGGAAACAAAATATAGAATTTGGTGCAAGCGCTGTTGCAAATGCAGTCCCGCAGTTTTGGTTAAAACCTAATACCGATGTCTACTTGGTACGAATCGCCAATTAGCCAGTTGAAATAATAAACAAGTAAATAATAAATAAATAAAATTTAAGTATTAATACTATCAAAGAAAGTCTGATAGAGCATTAAAAAAATATAATGAACCATGCCGTAGACCACGTAATACACATCTAAGCCCTATCCGTTAAATTTACAACCGACCATTCGAACTTAAAAATCGAGGCTGCCTTTCTAGAACTGCGATTTTTTTAAAATAAAATCAAGCGCAACAATGATAACTGACAGCTAAAATTAAGAACTAACTTCACGAATCCGATGAAGAGACTTTCTTGCTTTCTCCTGTCGAAAAACAGGTTTTTTATAAAATCGTTTTCGAAAATATTAATGAGTGAGAATGGAAAGATGAGCGACATTGTCTCTCTTGTAGTCTTGCAAGATTTTCACTTAACTAGCTCGAAGATGTCGTAGACGATTATCTCCCACTGTCTCGTGTTTTTCGGTAAAGGCTTAAAATTATTATGTAACCGCCTTTAATGATACCTTTAGTGATGACGAGAAAATCAAGTTGTTTTTGCTGCTCTTTACTTTCAATTTGTTAAAAAAATACATAAAATCGTTTAATATTTATCAGAATAAAAATTAAAAACTGGTGCAAAAAGGAACTTGGTAATTTATTTTTGTCCGCGAAGTCCTAAAAAATATAGATATATTTATTTTTATCGGTAAGTTCTTATTTTTATGATGCAGTGTAATTGAAGAGAGTAAACTGTTCGTATATTTAATTTTTGCCGCTCCACCATGTATTCATATTTGCCAAATAAAATTAGGCGTTTTAAAAAACGTGATTATAGAATAAACATACCTTTAATAGAGCTATTGGTTCTTCAGGTACTTTCTCTTCCACACAAAGAGCTGCAGATGTAGTAGGATAAGCAAATGAATTATTCAGTATATGTAAAAGTTGATTTGTTTCACGGCATTCAGAATTGTTTGCTGCAAATAAGAACAAACATAATAGTAGTTTATTTATAGAAAGAAGTTACTGAATTAAGTACAGTACATGACCAAATTGTTATGGGGAATGATAATTTCTAGTTTAAAGCAATCATTTAGCATACCCGGATGGAATTATTTAAGTACAACTATTTAAGAACAAAAATCAATGTAAAAGAAAAACAAAAATGGTATCAATTCCGGTTAGTCTCTTGGGGCCGTATGCAAAAAATTATTTACTTAAACTTTAAACTTCATCTATGTATGTTAAGAAATGACATACAAAAACTCGAGAAATTTTTGCATTTGATCAATTAAAAGTTAGTACTGCCCATGGTGAAATAAACAGGTGGCATTATTTAGTAAAACCTTTTTGAATACAGGGTGGCTGATGAAAGCCGCTACCAAAAAAAAATTGAATAACTTTTTTTCTATTTAATGAATATGGTTATTTTTTTTTTTATTTTGCAGATTGACTTTTACATTTAACAAAAATGGATAACTGGGACACTGAAACAAGAATTTGGACTGTCCGCCGCTATCACGCACTGGAGTCCGTAGTTTCGGTTCAAAGAGAGTATAGGCGCACGTTTGGCGGCAATCCTCCGAGCAGATGGACCATAATGAGACTTGTAAACAATTTTGCCGAGCATGGGACAGTCAACAGAAGACCTTACCATCGAAACCCTTCAGTTCGAACGGAGGAAACAATCGCTGCTGTAGCTGCTGCCATACAAAACAATCCACGTGTTTCGACAAGAAGCTTATCTGCTCAAATGGGTATAAGCAGACAGTCATTACAGTCAATTATGCACAAAGATTTGGACTTATTCCCATATAAAATTCAAATGGCCAACAAACTGAACGCTGCAGACTTGCCGATTCGCTTGGAATTTTGCCAGAAGATGCTTCAAATGGTGGAAGAGGATGGAAACATGTTGAACTGTCTTTTCATGTCTGACGAGGCCCATTTCGATTTAAACGGCAACGTAAACAAACAAAATTGTCGAATATGGAGTGCTTCCAACCCACAGATGAATGAACTAAGGCAATCCATTCGAGAAACAATTGCGGCTATTCCTGTCTCAACTCTCCAAGCAGTAATGAACAACTTTTTGGTAAGATGCCGCACATGCATCAACGAGCAAGGGGGGCATTTAAATTCCATTATTTTTAAAACTAATTAAGCTATATTTAATAAAATTGAATGAGCTTTAACATGAATAAAAGAAAAATGAATTCCATACACTGAAAAAAAATTATTTGAGTTTCTTAATGTAGCAAAATTCATCAGCCACCCTGTATATACGAAGTAATAAAAATACTAATGGCCTTATTCACAAACTCTTAATAAAGTTAATGTACGCATTAACGCCGGTTATCCCATATAAAAATCGAACATTAAACCTGCAATAACTTTATAAATCGTTTGTGAATAAGGCCATTCGTATTTTTATTACTTCGTATATATTCAAAAAGGTTTTACTAAAATATTTAACCCGGAACTCATTATAAATAGGGCAAACTTCTATGAAGTAAAACGTATTTTGGGATTCATCCAGAAAAACGTTTAATAACTCTACTATTTAAATCAAGAAGACCTGCACGTACATTATTAGACTTGTAGCACGAGATGAAAATTCTGAGGAAAAAATAGGATTTGACCTATAAGTTAATTGCGGATAAAAATCATGCATTAGATATAAAATCATCATTTTCCGTTGTTTTTAGAAGTTTAAGTATTCGTTTCCAATAATCACACAGGGGCTTATTAGCATTTTCAGGAACATAATGAATTTTTTCACATATATTAACCCACTCCTCAACCCAAAAGATTTTCATTGCATACGTGGTAATCTTTGTTCAGGCAGACGCAGAACTCTATTAATGTAAGAAAATGTAGCTTTAAGGTATCAATATAGAAGGAGTTTAGACAAGTTTCTAAGTAAAGCATGTAGTTTGGCATATTGTGTGATAAAAGTAACACTTTATTTATGAAATTTCTAAATAATATTTCCACTTCATCATAGTTTTTAAAACCCCAAATTTGAGTACCGTAAAATATTATAGATCGGGAAGCAGCCATAAAAATTTCAAGTTGACTGTTGTTCGATATCTTAGAATAATTTATATCTTTGGACCATGTTGATACAGTTGCCATTTTCGATGTTGTTAGTTAAACATAAATTAAAATAGATATCCATTCTCAAATATCTGTAGTTATTGACAATTTCTATATTATTTACTCCAAAATTTCGCTTAAGATTATTAAATATTCTTACACCACTGCGAAAAACTACTATCTTTGATTTTTCCAAATTTATCTTAAGACACCACATCAAGCAATAAGAATAAAGAGCATCAATAATTGCTTGCAGTTGGGGAATCGGCCAAAATGACAATATAATCTACGTAAAGAAGAATTTTAATTACTGTCAGCAACAGTTACTCCACCAGGAAGGAAATCAGTTAAGTCGTTAAGATACAATGCCAACAAAATACCGCTCTGTATGCACCCTTGTAATCTTTGACGATAATCCCATACTTGGTAGTTTATTAAAAAAATAATTTCATAATAGTATATTTGAAGGGCTTCAGGATCACCTTTTTCATACAAACAGGTGGTTCAGGCAGGGAAGGAATCCCCATATATAAAATTGCAAATATTTCTTGTGAAAGCTGATTCAGAGTTTGTTTGAAGTTGTGTTGTGTATTAAGGGGGTTCAAAAATTAGTATATAAAATTTTTATTAAGTTTAAAATGTCTGTGATAAAGGATAGTTCGGATACCCCTACCCGAACACCACTACTAAGACATCCCTACCCGTGCACCACTATCTGAACATCCCTACCCGGGCACCTCTATCCAAAAACCCCCGGAAAACCCGCACTCCGACACCTGGGTAATTGGTAATACAGTCGCGTACTTCCCAATTATTTTTTGTGTTTGATGAATAGGTGTTTGAGTTATGGAAATGCACGGTTGCGTGAGAGAGTTTATGTATGTATCTGGATATGTGTGCGTTTGGTTGACGTGAACGTTAGTTATATGTGCAAAAACAGATAACGGTGTAAAACTACCAGATCTAATCACCAGATGGTTAATGTAAACAAAACGTTTGCATCGAACGATTTGTTACTGAGTAACTTATTGAAGATGCCTTTGTTCTAAATTGCAGAATCGGAATCTTTATAAAAAATAAATATTTATTAGATAGTAATAAAATCTTAAGAAATATTTACAAAATGAAACCATTCACCATTATTCCAGTTGGCGACATCGACGTCACGTCAACACAATACCAAAAAATTGGTGCTTGTCTACTTCTGTACTTGTGTACTTCTGTTCTATAAAGTCTAGAAAACAACATGAGCCTGTCAATAGTAGTAAGTTGTTTTCTACAGCGGGTACACAAGCCCCAATTTTATAGTATTGTGTTGACTTGGCGTCGATGTCGCCAACTGGAATAAGGGTGAGTATTAATTCATAACTCGAACGAAAGTTTTAATTCTTTTTTTTTACGTATTGAAGGTTAAAAGCCCTTCCAAGACAAAACTGGCGCAGTCCTCCTACCGACCTATGTGAAAAATAGGATCATTTACGAGTACGTACGCGGAAGAATTTTTTTTTATTTTAAATTAATACTCCATGCGATTGCCGCTTGTAAAACAACTTTTCAAATAAAATACGAAAAAAATAAATCATTGAAGGATCTATCAGAAAGAAATTTTGTGAACATTTTTTGTGCCATTAACAGCGCAGCCAAAGCGTTGTCGTGGAAAAGAGATTTTTTATATTTAAAATTTTGCCATTAACAACGCGGCCAAAGCGTTGGAAGGAAGGAAGAAGCTGGTGCGGCTAACGCGCGAAACAGCAACTACAATTTCATCAAAAACAACAACTTCATCAAGAAGAACAGCAACAACAACTTCATAAAGAACAGCCGCAACTATAACTTCATAAAAAACAACAACTTCATGGAGAACAACAGCAACAAACAACAAGGAGTAAAGGTATAGTCCTTTGAGTATAATTGTTTATGAAAACTGTATAACCGAAAGAAAAAGAAATAAAATAAGTTTCAAGGGGAAAAATTGTAATCGCAAAGGAATAAAATTAGTTTTGAAGGAAAAACTATTAACGGAAATGATTTTGAGCATGGTTTGAGGAACAACAAGGATTTAAAGGAAGAAAAGATATGTGTAGATATACGAGTATATACACATTTTTTTTTATATATGAAGAAAATTTTAAACCTAGCTTATTTATAAAAGAAGAAGTTTTTTTAAGTAATTGAATTTTAAGAGTCCAAAGAAAAAAGGGGAAAAAAGAAATAAATTACATTTTTTAAAGTTATTCAACTCTTGTTCGACAAATAATGGCTCTGACACTAGCAGAAGGGTTACGCGAAGCCCGAAATTTGCCTCCTTTCAGTGGTTCGTCGGAGTACACTCTGACAAATTATTTGAGAGACGTTAATACAGCAATATCTTTGGTTTCTGATGAAAATAAACCTACTATCTGTTCTGGCAAATCGCCTACAGGGAAAAGCTTTAAAGGCTATTGAGACGCTGCTTAACCCAACATGATTATAGCAAAGCTTAGAGAAGAGTTCGGAGTCAGAGAGTAGTTTTTTAACCGTAGAAACGGTGCCATGATCGTAAGTGCGCTTACTATTGAAGAACTTCATAGTAAATTCAACGAGATTTTAAATCTCATGAATAGAAAATATAGCCTTAATCTAGAGAATAATGCGATGTTTTCCCCTGATATAAATCAGCGCATTATTTTTGACATATATTTGAATTTCTTAACCCTCAATATTAAAACCTTATTGATCCAAAACAATATCACTACCATAGGTGGCGGATACGCATACTATATAGCAAATAACTTAATGAAGGATGTATATATTCGAGGAAGCTCTCGATTGTTGTTATAGTGTCGGTATTGCAGTACCTATTCCTGTCTCTGCTATATTTGTTGGTTTCTGTCACTACTGAAATATTTACTACGGTTTGGTGGTTGCTAGTTCTACCATATCTATTCCCTGCGAAATTCCGTGAATTCCCTGTGTGCGATCTCCTAACACTAAATATGTTATTACCTGTTGACTGCATATATCTTTCTAGCATTTAACAAAGTGGGATAACAAACAAAACTTTTCGCAAACGTTTCCTATGAAAACACAAACTTTTAAAATTTTTTCAACCGTTTTGTACATGAGCAAAAGCAAAACACATACCTTTTAAATGACAAAGAACGCAAGCAAAACTACTGGATTTTCACTCATATGCTTGATTTAATATCCCATTACAATCGTACAATTGGGAACAAAACAAATGCTCAAACGTATTTTTTGAGTGTTTCGTTATTGTATAATGAGCAAATCAATCAGCAAACGTTTGCAAATATTTCTTCTTAAAACTTTTCAATTTTGTTCCCATTATTTTCTTTTCTAGCTGTGTACGTTTAAATTAATGTACATTAAAACAAAAACAGTACAAAACTAAATGTGACAATCGTTCTTTGTTTTTGTTTTCCTACTCTGGCGTTTCATGGTTTTGGATTACTTCCTTCATAAATACATTCAATGCCATACTATCGCTCATTTTGTATACTGCGGATTTTATTCCCTGTGTTGGGTTTTCAAGCGACTTTATTTCAAAATTGCTCAACTGTTCAGTGAGCAGAGTAATTTTTTCTCTAAACGATTATATGTCAGCATTTCCTTGCCTTACTGTACCAAGTTTTGTCAATACTTGTTGTAAAGTCCGTGGGTTGGGATAAGATGCGACTAACAAGTTTCTCGAATCGGTAAAAGTTACCGGTCTATTAGCACGCCCTAAAACACTCCGAACGCTTGCTGGGAGCTTAAAGTTGTACACATATTTTTTAAACAACTCTTTGTCTGCTTCTCGCAACATATCATGTAGTAGTTCCGCTTGGACTATGAAATCCTCTTTAAAAATCTGTAGGTTTTTACCTACTATGGATATGTCAAATTGTGCCATATTTGGAAAATTGCCGACCTCTACCCTTGTGATTATTTGAGATTCTGTTGTATTTCTTATTTTCACATTTTGTACTAATATAAATAATATAGATAATAAAAACTCTTCGAATTTTGTATTAAACGACTTGCATTTCTCCTCTTCTAAAGTCTCATGAATTTTAGAAACTTCTTTCTTTATATTGCTTCTGTACGCTAGTTTTTCGTTTTGATATTCAAAGGAGTAAAGTCTATTTTTACTATTCTTTATATTCTGCTCTAGTTTTTCTAACTCAGATATATATGAATGTAGATCTTCTATTTAAAAATTAAAATATAGTTTTGATTGTAATAACTAATTATTTAATAATAATTTATAAGTTTTACAGTTGCACCGATCTATACTTATATTCGTTATTCTCTGACTGTGTGGCAACTTTATTATATTTGTCTATATGGCAATGACATTTTGTAATATAGCAATAATTAGGTTAATTGACATTTCATTTTATCGTGTTCAGTGGAAAAAATTTTTTCTGCAATTTCAACAAAACACAGTATATTCAATAAAATATAATTATAACCATTGTATAAATGTGTTTAAAAATAAATAAAAGTATATTTATACATAAAACATGTATTCAAATCTGAGTTTTCATTGTTTAAAATTTCTTCCTATGAAGTTTCATTTGTGATTTTGTGTTAAAATAAAATCTTTGTAGATTTTTGGTGCGCTAATTGCCGATCTGTACCCAGATTTCAGAGGCGATTTGCAACGATGGGGGTGGATTTGCATTCACCGTCTCCCTCAATGCTGCTAGTTTTGTGCGGATTTTGACCAGCCTTCCGCCTCTTCTGTGTCGAGCCCTTTCTACTTTTGGAATCCCGGTGAGTTTTGCCTCTACATTCTCTTGTTGCCTTTTGTGATATTCTCCTATCGTAAGCTTCTTTGGCCCCGGCGTGTAAACGGATACGTTGGTGACTTGTCCTGTCGGTTTGTACTCCTCTATATGTATGTTTGTGTTTTTGTTTGGCAGGAACGCCATGTACTGGTTTAAGTTTTTAAGGGTTATATTGAAATGAAAATTCATGGCTTGAGTTCAAATCTGAGTTTACCCATTTCTTCTTAATTTAAGAAATTATTTTTGGAAATTATATTTGTATAAATAAATTCATAAACACATGCAGGACCTGCAATGAGAAGAAGTATGATCGTAAGCATTTCAGTCATACTGTAACCTCTGATAGACAGAACATGATCGTTCATAGGGACATATTTCCAAAGAATTTATTTTTTTTCCACAATCGACAGATTTACGAAAATGGGCTCCGTGCATAAGGTAACGGATAGGAATATATGTACGATCGGAGTAAAGATACAGGAAAGGAATTCATTGCTTGGCAAACCAGAGTTGCTGGTAATGCACAATGAGTTTAATAATGGCTTAATAAGACTGTTTTGTGCGGATAAAAATACTTTATAACAGCAAATTTTCACAAATTCCGATATAGAGAGAATGCATTTGTCTGTTTTGGAGCACATTAGAATTTTGAAAAGACATGACGAAAACATTTATATAGAGGAATTGGTTATTAGGGCAGTGGGTTTTTATAAGGCTACTATTCATTCCACAAACAAATGTTAGGCCCATTGACTTTTTGAATCGTGCCGATATGGATTATCGGAAGATTTCTCATTATATGAGCAACAAGGAAAAGAAGGCCATTGTTAAGATAAATGCGAAAAGAGGAAGAGCTCCCGAATATGATAATCGGGACTTGTAGATAAAAATCCGGAAGCACAGAGACAGAAAACCGTTAAGAGATATGTTAAAAATAATACTAAAAGAGGCTTGGCAAATATTAAAAGGCCTTTGAAAACCTTTGTAGGTGATCATGCGGCTGAACATCTTACTAGTTTTGGCGCTCCGATTGCCGTCATGCGCTGAGTCGGCGGTCGAAATAAAAAACATTGAGACACAGGCAGGATATGCCGTGTTGCGGCGTGTTTTCTCGGAGTTGGTTCATGTTATTGACGTACAGGATATTGGAGATACTATTCACAGATTAAGGATAGGCGTGTCCAATAGTTTTTTTGTAAATAATGGCTGGTTAATTGTGCGTCTTGGAAAAAAAGGAATTAGAATATTCCCGGCAAACATTGCAAATTCATACAAAGGTAAGAAATAGAAGAGCGTTGATCGATGTTGTAGGTAGAGTAATAAATTGGCTTTTTGGTAGCATGGATGATGAAAATAGCTTAATAATTCAAATCATTTCAAGGCCGTAGATTTTAATTAGAAAAGTATTATTGATAATTGATAAAAACGATATCAGCACTGTTTTTTTATGTATACATGTTTACGTGTGTGTGTGTTGATATTACGTCATCACTAGAATGTATGTGTTATTTTTGATTGGCTGCTGAGAATAAACGGTACTTAATCATGTTGTCTGGTTTCTGTCATTTGTAGTTGAATTTCTTTTTTAGTATTCAACCAACTATGACCACGTAAGCATGTATATTTTTTTGACGCGTGCCATCGTTATTTATAATTAATGTTTATAAGTAATTAGTCGAACTTTTATTAATATTTTTGTATATTGAAACGATTAATTGTGGCTCAAGCCAATGGCGCTGAATAAGCAAGAGAGACTGGAATATATAGAGTAGTTATTCATCATAGATGGGATTTCGTACTAACCGAAATTGATTTGACATGTGAAAATGAATAAGTTTGTACTTTTCGTATTCTAATTTGTTAAATAATACGGTTAAATAGTTGATATTCCTGATCACTAGTATGCACCGTCAAAAGTGGTAAAATTGAACAAAGAACGCTGATGAGATGGTGTAGCGACCTCGAAATCAGTACTGATCCGTTCTGCTAATATGATGAATAATAAAAATTTTTCTATATATAGTACTCTCTTAATAAAAATAATGAATTTATCCAAAAAATTTTCTAATAAAAATTAAAAATAAAAAAATCAGAATAAATAAATGGGTAAACTCGGGTTTGAACTTGAGCCAAAATTAATCGTTTCAGTATATAAAAATATTAATAAAAGTTCGACTAATTACTTATAAACATTAATTATAAATAACGATGGCACGCGTCAAAAAAATCTACATGTTTACGTGGTCATAGTTGGTTGAATACAAAAAAAGAAATTTAACTAAAAATGACAGAAACCAGACAACATGATTAAGTACCGTTTATTCTCAGCAGCCAATGGCGCTGAATAAGCAAGAGAGACTGGAATATATAGAGTAGTTATTCATCATAGATGGGATTTCGTACTAACCGAAATTGATTTGACATGTGAAAATGAATAAGTTTGTACTTTTCGTATTCTAATTTGTTAAATAATACGGTTAAATAGTTGATATTCCTGATCACTAGTATCCACCGTCAAAAGTGGTAAAATTGAACAAAGAACGCTGATGAGATGGTGTAGCGACCTCGAAATCAGTACTGATCCGTTCTGCTAATATGATGAATAATAAAAATTGTTCTATATATAGTACTCTCTTAATAAAAATAATGAATTTATCCAAAAAAATTTCTAATAAAAATTAAAAATAAAAAAATTAGAATAAATATATGGGTAAACTCGGGTTTGAACTTGAGCCAAAATTAATCGTTTAAATATAAAGGGTGTTTTTTTAAGCCCGATAGAACTTGAAATTGTAAAAAATAACACAAAAAATTAAATTGTAATCAAAATTTTTTTTTATTCGAAAGATCAATACGTGACATTAACATTTAAAAATGATTTCGGGCATATGGGCACCGCGGCTGTTCTTGACGAAGCGCATTCTGGACGTCCAATTTTGGGCCACTTTTTCGAGCACTGCTGGCCGTATGTCACGAATAACACGAACAATGCTGGCCTTCAAGGCGTCAATTGTTGCTGGTTTATCAGCATAAACCAGTGACTTCACGTAGCCCCACAGGAAATAATCGAGAGGTGTCAAATCGCACGACCTTGGAGGCCAATTGACAGGTCCATTTCTCGAAATCAACTTATCGCCAAATTTTGATTTCAATAAGTCGATGGTTGCGTTCGCCGTATGGCACGTAGCGCCATCCTGTTGAAACCACATCTCCTCCGGATCAATGTCACCATATTTTCAAACAAAAAATCATTGATCATGGTGCGGTAACGATCTCCATTGACCGTAACGCGAGCTCCGGCCTCATTTTTGAAGAAATAAGGTCCGATGATGCCACCAGCGTGAAAACCGCACCAAACGGTGCATTTTTCTGCATGTAATGGAGTCTGTAGGGTCTCTTGTGGATTGGTCTCACTCCATATGCGGCAATTTTGTTTATTAACAAACCCGTTAAGCCAAAAATGCGCCTCATCGCTGAACACAATTTTGCGATAAAACAACGGGTCAGCGGGACGACTGATTTTCAAAGTAAATTTGGATAATTTCGTAGCGTTGTTCAAGCGTGAGTCTATTCATGATGATTTGTCAGAGTATACTGAAACAAATAAAAAAAATGTTACATCAAAATTTAATTTTTTGTGTTACTTTTTACAATTTAAAGTTCTATCTAGCTTAAAAAAACACCCTTTATAAACATTTTTTTCTTGATTCCGCTTATTTCGTTATTCTTAATTATATTTTGAACTCTACCGCACAATACTGTGTAGGCAGAGAAATATTATGCTGGCAGAGAATGTGTGTATATTTGTTTATTTATTTAAAGTTCATCGTCATGATTGACGTCATCACGTTTGTAAGTGTATGATGTCGTCACTTCTTTATGTAGGTGTATTTGTATGAGAGTGTTGTGGTCGATTTGGTATATATTTTTTTGTTGATATTTCTTCGTTTTTTTAATCCTGCTTACTTTAACATTTATTAACTCTACGACATAGTCTTGACTTTATTTATAAACAATATTTCTCCGATTCGTTGGCGGTCTATAGAATAATTTTTTTTTAATATTATATTTCATATCTTGTAAAAATAATTGTTGTTTGTTTATATATAGAAAATTTGAATTTTACACGTATACAGTTGAATCCTAAATATTCTTCATCATATTAAATCATCCATAGTCTTGATTTCGAATATGTTAAAAAATCAAAATTGGTTAAAAGTCAACAATCAAAAAAAGTTACAATTAATAATCTCATGCGAAATGCTTTCATTTAGATTTATGTAGTGTATGTACACTTAGGCAAATCACTGCAATAATATGTGTATGTCTCTACACTTATGAACAACACTATATATAACATGAAACCTAAAAGTAAAATTGTTAAATAAAATTGAATAAACAGAAATATTTGTTAATGTTTAAAATTGCAATGTTTAAGAATTGAAATTCAACAAATAATTTTATCGTGAAAATTTTGTTTATGTGAAATAATTTTTTGTATCTAGAATATCATTTGAATATTCAGCAATATTGTATTGAATACTGACTATTAGGATATTTTACTATATAAGCCGCTATTTTTGTTCAATAAAATCAGAATTAATCTAAAAGCAAAACTAAACACTTGTTTTTATTTTGGTTCTCAAAAAGGGCATTTTAATGCCTTTTTTTTATTTTGACACTTCATTTTTTCTAACACCAGATGGCGATCCTGCTACTTTAAACAAAAATATCCTGACAGTCAAATCTTTCGAAATAATTGTTTATCCTTAAAAGGAAATTAATCCTTAACTAAGGAAAAATAAAAATTGCTTTGATTTGTTGCTAAGAATTTTTCCAAAACAAAAAAGAAAATATATATATATATATATATATATAATATCCTGAAAATAATGTTAGGATACTGCCATCCTACCTTCCGAAAAAAAAGAAAAATAAATCCTGCAAGATAACAAATACCGAATGACAACTAAGGAAGAATTAGACATCATTTTGAGAAAGTGGGAAGAATACGTACCATTTCCAATTACCGAAGGTTCAGAGCAACCTCCGAAATACATACCGACCCCGAAGGAAGCTGGCCCTAAGCCTAAACAAATCTTAGAAAACATCAAAATAATGGGGATAGCAGACACAAAACTTGAACAAAAATCTAATACATATGCGGTAAATGATAATAGGATATCCCTAAGTTTAGATATAATAATTATTTTAGTAATAATTGTAATGATAATAATACTTTGGAAATTGTTAAAAAACTATGTATATAAAAAAAGATGTCACTAATGCAGTAACAAACAATTAAAAAAAATGATACTTATGGACCAAATTATTGAAGAAATCCAAAAATTTATTATAAACGCTAAAAAATCAAAAGGTAGAACATATACAGAAGAAATAATAAATGAAAAATACCACTTAATTAATGAGTATAGTAGGCAATTTGGAAAACGAGTAAACAATTTATCAAATCCACTTAGATACCAAAAAATTTAAGAATTTAGAACGTTAAAGACAACTGCAATCGAACTTTTGAAAGAACACTAATCTAAATAAAAACGTCTTAAACATGTCGAATTTTGATAGCAAAAAAGCTTCGGAAACATTCCGATATTTGACGGAAAACATACACACCTCGATATATTTTTATTAATGGTGGAAATGGTTCATGATGAACTTAATGAACAAGGGAAAGAGAATTTAATAAAATATGTCACTGCCATGAAATTAAACGATAGGGTTAGAAGTATTTTAATAACACAAGACATACCAAAAACATTTAACGAACTAAAATCATTACTATCCAAATATTTCAAGTCAACAAAAACAGCCCTTAGTCTTCATTCGGAAATTAGAAATGAATGGCATAACAAAAGACTATACAAAGACTCTTGGATCGACTGAATTAGCAGCAGTACTTGAGAACTTTGCTTGAAACATAAATTTGATCAAGTAAACAGTGACTTTCCAATAAACACAGACGGAATTTTAGGAATGGATTTCTTTTATAAATACAACTGTATAATAAATTACGATACCCAAGCTATAAGGGCTTATATGAATGAAGATAGTATTACCATCCCTATAGAAACTAATACAAAACATTTAACAAGCGTCATCATACCACCAAGAAGTGAAAAAATTGTAAAAATCAATATTGAAATAGGTGAAGATAGCGTAGTATTCAATAAACAAATACAAAACGGAGTTTTCGTTGCGAACACGATAATACCAAAAAACGGTAATCGCCACATTAAAATTCTAAATACATTAGAAGCACCCATACGATTGTCACAACTTAAACTAGCTACAATACCTTTACAATACTATAACATTTATAAAACCACTCCACTGGATGACGAAAATTTTTCAGGAGACAGATTTAAAAAATTACTAAAAACAATTAAATTCGAAGATTTTGATGACGAAAAACAGAAAGCCTTATACAAAATATTAAAACCATATCAAGAAATATTTCATCTAGCAATTTTTACAAACAAACCATAGAACTAAACGATAATACCCCAGTGTACATAAAAAATTATCGTTTACCACAATCACAATTGAATGAAATAGAGAAAAAAGTACAGAAACTATTACAAGAAAATATAATAGAGCCTTCAATTAGTCCATATAACTCTCCTATATTATTGGTTCCTAAAAAAGGAAAAGATGACATAAAGAAATTGCGTTTAGTTGTAGATAACAGACGTTTAAATGATAAAGTTGTAAACGACAAATTCCCTCTAACAAGACTAGAAGATGTTTTGGACAAACTAGGACGAGCAAAATTTTTCTCAACTCTTGATATGACAAGTTTTTTTATCAGATAGAACTAGATACAGCATCAAGACCAATTACAGCATTTTCCACTAACAGCGGTCACTATCAATACTGTAGCATTTACACTCGTTATCATACAACATGATTTCATTCCTTAAAAGGCATGCATATAATGAAATAAATAAATATCAAGTGTCACTAAAAATTCACATGGACAGCAGACACTATTTGACACCTCGTGCCGCTGCACTTGAAATATGCGTTTGAGTATGAAAATGCTAAACGGTCAGTGTTGTGACATTGCACACACAATGTGTCTAACTCTGTCGCTGCACTTGAAATACACTTCATGTTTGTGTGTGTTCTATGCCGCCTCACATTTCATCGGTGGGAAACACATTTATTTTGTTTTCCCGCTGAACTAATTTTAAGTAATTATAAGAAACCAAAATTTGTATAAAAGAAGGAGATTTACCCAACAGAGACACACAGAAAAGAAAGAAAGAAAATAACAACTGGAGCGACGCACAAGTTGCTCAGTTAAATAAAATAAATGAAAAATTAAAATAAATTAAACAATCTTCTACTACAATACAATAGACTACCTTTTGAACTGAAAATATCATCAAACAGTTTTCAGAGGATGCTTACCATAGCATTATCTGGTATGGAATCTGAAGCATTTCTATATGTTGATGATATAATTATTTTCGGATGCAACCTTAAACACCACAATGGCAATCTCATAAAAGTATTTGAAAGACTAAAACAGTAAAATTTTGAATTAAATGCAGAAAAATTTTGCTTTTTAAAGCCAGAAGTCCTATATTTAGGACATCTTATTACAAAGGACGGCATTAAAATAGATCCAAACAAAATATGAAATTACTGAACAGTATCTTATTCCAAAAAATTCGGATGAAGTTAGATGATTCATAGCCTTCTGTAATTAATATAGAAGATTCATTACGGATTTCGCTAACAGAAAACTGATTAAAAAACTTATTGAAAGAAAAGGTCAAATTCGAATGGACAGAAGATGCCAACAAGCATTTGACACATTAAGAGATAGACTAAAGAACCCACCTATATTACAATACCCTGATTTTGAGAAACCATTTACACTAACCACAGAAGCCTCAAACGTAGCTTTAGGAGCAATACTGTAGTGTAACTCCCAACCCTGTGTGCAATAAACACACTTATAATAAGTCTAGTGTAAGAACACTTCCCTTATTTGTAAGTACTGAACACTACTTTAGATAATAAGTTAAAGATAAAAGAATAAAGATAAGTTGAGTTGATGGCCGTCCAACGAATAGAAAACATCGTCTTTTATTTAGACTCAGGTATTACCTACATGGCGACCGAGACAGGACCTGGGAAAAAATAAGAATAATCTAAACATAACTAGAAGAAAAAATAAAAAAAGAAATTTAAAAAATTTGCAAGAAAATAAAAAGTTAAAAAGAAAGTGAAAAATTTTTAGAAATACAAAAAAAAAAGTTTTAAACATACATATATAAAAAATTATTTTTATTAAAACAACTAGGTATAATGTACCCATGTACATACTTACATAAGAAAATAGTTGTGTATACCTAAAAACGTTACAAATTTGATATGTGCCTGCGAAAATGCAAAAAGTTATACACATACAAAATAACGTTCGTTTTATATACGTACATACAGAAATAACTGGAAACGGCTACATATGTATATGAATGTGCGGAAAACAACCGTTAAGACGGTAATTATTTTTTCTTCTCAAATGGAACTTTGGTGTACAAAAAAAAGTAAAAAGTACAGTGTTCAACGAAACCAAAAGGATTCGGAAAAAGAGAACAAGCTAAAGTGAACAAAAAAAATTTTTTTCTGTGCCTATAAAATTTGCTTTCAACGATGTTACGTTTAATTTTGCATTCAACATGTGTTAAAACTCAAAAGATAATAATTATTATGTGCTAATTTTATAATAAACCTAAAATAGTAAAGCAAAAGAAATGTTTTAAAACAATTAATAAAAATCAACAAACGAATAATGAAATTTTTAAATTAACAAAAATATTAAAACCAAGAAAAGTGTAATGTTACGTGTATAGTATTTTGTAGTGTAACGTGTATAGTATTTGGTTCCCTATAGTCCCTTGTTTATTTTATACAGCTGTTAGGGATACCAGCTTGAGAGTTAGGCGTTCGAAAGAACTGCCAAAAGATTCTTGAAACTTCAAAATAAGACAAGGCTGATGTAGCCAGTTTATGTTTTAAATTAAAGTCTGCTTTTATTACAATTTGTTTATGCTTATATACTAGTTTTGAAAATTAATCTTAACCTTTCTAACTTATTATAACATACAATTATTCCTTCTTTCTCTTTCAATACTATGAAGTTTCATATTCACATTTCTATTTGACCAATCATTGTACTTTGTATTTACAATTGCACTCAAACAGAAATGTGTCACTCAAATAGTTCCTCACAAGCAATTTAGCATTGCACCATGCATACAACAAAAAGAAATATTATTGATACTTTATTTATTGTTTCGTTGTATTCATTGTGCAAGCATTGTAGACTTGTGTGGTACACTACACCCTCACCCTTAAGAGAAAAATTAGGGAGGAATTTTTCTAATCAACTTCATAGTACTGTTACAATATTTCTTATAATTTACTTATATATATAATTAATTTGTATATTTATATACACGTTTATGTCTTATTTTTACGTACATATATTGGCAGTTACATATATTAGGATTTTTATTCTATAATGTTTTAAATGGTTTTAAATTGTTGTTATGGTAAGTTTTCTTTATTCCTTTGTAATCTATCGTGGTGTTTACACCATCTCTACTTATTATTTTAAATGGTCCTTTATATGGACTTTGGTTCTTTTTCCTATCTTCTATTTTAACTAATACTAAATCTCCTACGATAAGATTAAGTTCATTTTTATTTTTATAGTTAATTGTTCTTTTTTCTTTTGATTTTACTAATAATTCCTTTGCCTTATTTAACGCAAATTGTAGTGTGACTCGTAGCTCTTGTACATAGTCGTCATAATTATATGTTTTTATTTTATTATTTATTATGTCAGATGGTAGGCTTGGTAATTTCCCATAAACTAATTCGAAAGGCGAGTATCCCGTATCTATATGTGGTGCCGTATTGTAGGCAAAACTGAAATATGGAATCCATTTATCCCATTCATAATCATTTGCAGTTGTCAACAAGAACTCATTAAGAACCCTATGGTTTCTTTCTATTGAACCTAATGTTTCATGGTGGTATGGTGTTGAAAATATTTGCTTGATTTGTAATAGTGAACATATGTTTTTCATAAGTTCATTTGTAAATTCTGTACCTCTGTCGGATTTAAGTACCTTAAATTGACCATATTTCAAAATAAATTGTTCAACCAATGTTTTTGCTATTACAAGTGCATCTTTTGTCGGTATTGGGTGTGCAACGACAAATTTTGTCAGTTCGCATTGCATTGTTAGAATGTAGCGATAGTCGTTTGAAATACGAAGAGGACCAACGGTGTCAATTGAAATCACTTCAAAACTGTTGTTTGGTGTGTTTGTTATTGTAAGTGGTTCTTTTATGTGTTTTGTTTGTTTATTTTTGTTACAGCTATCACAGTAAGATACAAATTGTTTTACCATCTTGTTCATGTTTTTCCAAATATATCTCTGTTTTAATTTAATGACGGTTTTTCGTATTCCTAAGTGTCCTGCGTGGGTGGTATTGTGGAATTGGTCAATTAGTTTGTATTTTAAAATGTCATCTGTTATTCTTTTCGGGGCATTGTATATTAATATCTTAAGTTGAGGGTTTTTGTTATTTATTCTTATCTTTGCATATGCTTCTTTTAATTCTTCTTTCGTATACACTTTAAATATTTTATCGTTATTTGCTAGCGCTAATTCTTTTATATTTTCTTTACTCATTTTTGATATCAGTTTTCTCAGTATCAAATCTAGTTTCGCTGAGTTATCGCTGAATCTTGCATGCATATTATCATTATTCATATCTTCTGTATGTAATTTCTTCATAATCGAATCTAGTTTCGGAGAATTATCGTTACATACTTTATTCATATCATTCTTATTAATCTTATTTTTGGCACATAACTTCTTCATGGTCGAAACTGGTTTCGATGAATTATTATTATGTCCAATGTGCACAATATTATCTTCAATAATTATATCTTTTTCTTCTATGTTTTCAAATTTATAAAATTGCAATTTTTTCATATTTTTGATATCATTAATGGATATACATTCCCATATTTGAAGTTGATCAGACTTCTGAGAATTGCATTTTTCCATTTTGTTCTCTTTTACACGTGTATTATTTTCTATGTAATTTTTCTCATTATTTATTATTTTATTTGCCTCATTCTTATTTGCATTATTCAACTTATTCTGCATAGCCCTTGTCGTTATTAATACTCTTTTTTCTTTTTCGTCATTTTCTTGTGGTATCATTTGTTTTAATATGTCTGAATCTAGTTCTATTCTAGAAAGTGCATCAGCATTTGTATTCATTTTTCCTTTTTTATAAACAATTGTGAAATCATAATCACTTAAATCTAGTCTTATTCTTGTCATTTTTGATGAAGGATTTTTATGTGAAAATAGTGAAATTAATGGTCTGTGGTCTGTAACTACAATGAATTTTCTGCCATATAAGTAAGGTTTAAAGAAATTTATGCTCCAATGAATTGCTAAAAGTTCTTTTTCAATTACCGGTTTGTTAATATCATGTTTTTGCAATGATTTACTAGCGTATGAAATTGGTAAATCTTGACCTATTTCGCCTTGAGATAAGACTGCTCCTAACGCGTAGTTTGATGCGTCAGTTGTTAAAATAAATGGTTTTTCAAAATCTGGATATTGCAATACTGGGGGTTTCATTAATTTGTCTTTTAATTCCTCAAAAGCATGTTGGCATTGTTCCGTCCATATAAATTTTGCTGATTTCTTTAATAGTGCGTTCAAATTTTTGGCAGTGTCTGCAAAGTTTGGTATGAATTTTCTGTAGTAGTTGCAGAATGCAATGAATCATCTTACTTCGTCCGCGTTCTTCGGTATTGGATAGTTTTTTATAATATCGTATTTGGATGGGTCTGTTTTCACACCGTCTTTTGTTATTAAATGTCCTAAATAAACTACTTCTGGTCTTAAAAAACAACATTTCTTTGGATTTAGTTTTAGATTGTATTTTTGTAGTCTGTCTAGTACTTTTATTAAATTTTGATTATGGTGGCTTAAACTACATCTACGTAAAGAAATGCTTCAGATTCTAATCCGGAGAGTGCTATTGTAAGCATTCTTTGGAAACTATTTGAAGAAATTTTTAGTCCGAATGGAAATCTTTTAAATTGAAAATGGCCTTGTGGTGTAGAAAAAGCAGTTAGTGGTCTGGATTCTTTATTTAATTCAATCTGGTGAAAGGAACTGGTCATATCGAGTGTAGAAAACCATTTTGCTCTACCTAATTTGTCTAAAATGTCTTCTAATCTAGTTAGAGGAAATTTGTCATTGACAATTTTATCATTAAGCTTTCTAAAATCTACAACAAGTCTCCATTTCTTTTTGTCTTCTATATTTTTCTTTGGTACTAAAAGGAGTGGAGCATTATATGGGCTAATTGATGCTTCTATTATATCGTCATTAAGCATCTTTTCTACTTGTTTATTTATTATGTCGGTATGTGAGTGTGGTAATCTATAGTTTTTTATGTAAACTGGTGTGTTGTCTGAGGTCGTGATTGTTTGTTTGTAAAAATTGTTGACGGTTAATTTTTCGTCTTCTAAATGAAAAACATTTTGATATTGTTTAAATATTCCTATTAATTGTGATTTTGCAACTTCGTCATGATGGTCTAATTGCAGTTCATTCACTATTTTTTTAAAACGTTTTTTAGTGCTCATATTATTGTAACTTAATATCTCATAATTCTTAAGTGGGTCAGTCTGGAGTTGAATGCCTTTTATTGTCACTGTTTCGTTCGTTGTGTTTAAAATTTTTATGTGTGTCATGCCGCTTTTTGGTGCTATCGAATTACTTAAAAATATTCCCTCTTGTAATTGTTTGTTAAATATGACACAATCTTCTTTTAGCTTTAATTTTATGGCTTGTATAATTTCTGTTCTGGGTGGAATTATTATTTGTAGTGAAGAAATTGGTTTTGATTGCATGGGCAGAATTACGGTAGAATCATTTATAAATAAAGAAATTGTAAATGTCTCGTAATCAATTTTACAAAGATATTTTTGCAGAAAATCTCTACCAATTATGCCATCTGTTTCAATAGGAAAATCTGAATTTACTAGTTGAAAAGAATGTTTACATTTTTTATCTGGTAAGGAGAGTTCAAGATCTATTGTGCCTAAAGGGTGTATTTCTTCCTTCGTGATTCCGGTAAGTTTACATATTTGTTCTGGGTTAAATGGTTCACCTTCAAAGTCTTTACACATGCGACAAAGTGATATGTCAGCACCTGTGTCAATAAGGAATGTCAAAATTCTATTCTTGTATTTTGTGTTTATAAAATTTGTTCTGTTGGTAAATACTTTATATACTCTTAATTCTGGCTCTCCGGAATAGGTATGTATTCCGGGCCTACTTCGTTTCCCGAACTTTGTATAGTGTGTACATATCTATTGTTGTTTCTGTTAGTGTAATCGTGGTTATTGTTAAAGTTTCTTCTTTGACTGTTATTAAACCTATTGTGACTGAAATTAGTATGTCTATTATTGTTGAAATTATTGTTTCTAGAAAAATTTGTGTTCCTTGGTAAGTTATTGTTATTATTGTGATAGTTGTTATTTCTTGTGTAATTGTTTCTGTTAGAGTTTTGATTGTTATAAGGCCTATTATTGTTGTAGTTAGTGAATGTGTTGTTAGTTCTGTTTTGATTTTGTGATTGATACCGTGGTTTTTCCTTTCTGATATGTAGAATTGCATTATTAGTTGCCTTATTTTCATTTTCAAGTTCAATTGCAAGTTCTGATGCTTCTTGCAATGTGGTTGGTCGCGACGCGTATATGGTCGATTTAAAGCCTTCGTTTAGTCCCTTTTTGAAAGTATCTAGGGCTAATTTATTATTTAGTTTAATTATTATGTTCTTTTCTGCTGTTGAGGCAGTATTTCCTAGTTCTTCTATCCCTAGTTTGTTTAGGCTATCTATTATATATAATATTTTGTCTTTAAATAAATTAACTGGCATTTTCCCTTGGGACAATGTACTAAGCTTGTTTTGTAATTCTGGTATTGTTTTAGTGGTTTTTTACCTGTTTTCTAGCAATTCTTTTAGTGCTTCAAAGCTTTCTGGTTTGATATAACTTCCTATCGCTGTTCTAACGTTAGATGTTAGTTTGGCATAATAAATGTATTGTAGGAAATCTATTTTTGCTGTGTCTGATAATGTTTTGTTTATCAGCTCTGCTGTTATTAAAAAACTTTCAAGCTCTATATAATTACCAGCAAACAATGGTAAAGCTTTTGAAACGGTTTCTAAACTAAATGCTGCCATTGTGATATTTTGTTCTATCTCAAATTCTTTCTCGTGTTCTGCTAAATATTTTTTGATATTTGTATAAATATTTTTGAATTGTATTTTTAAGGCTATTACTAGATCAGTGTCTTTCTGTTCTTCCGCTGCTATAATAAAGTCTTGGTTTATATTTTCAATATATTCTAATTTTTCATTTATAGTTTTCTTTGTATATGTTCTACCTGGATTTTTCTTTAGAGTTTTTAGAACTTCTTTCAATTTTTCTATATTTTCTTCCATAGTTTATTGACAACATTTTGTTAATTTTAAAATATGTATATATATATTATTTTTTTTTTTTGTTTTTGTTATTTTGCTACATTAATTATTTTGATAGTTTTTTTTTTCATTAAATTTTAGACGTTTGTACTAGCATTATCTATACTGCGCGTGTTTTTGTGCTTGTGTACATAATTTTTAAAGTAATTGTTAATCTTATATGCTACATATAATACTATTCCTATTACAATTAGTGTTATTATATATTCCGGTACAATAGTTGCAGTATTCTTCCCTTCTCCATTGTTTATAATGTTTTCCTGTATTTCCACTTTACTTTGTGGTTTACCCATTGTGTGTTCTATCTTGTTGCCCCAAATGGGACCTACCATTAGTGTATCTTATGAATATTAAATTGAATTTAATTTATTTATTTTTATATATTTTGTTAAATTTTTAATATTCTGTTTGTTTTTAGATTGTTAGTAAATTTGGTTTTTTATTTGTTTAATTTTATTTTTGATGTTAGTCTTAGCTTCTAACGTGGTTGCCAGTGTCAAATCTTTATATAGCAGGGCTAATGCCTTTCGCTTCTGGAATTTCTTGCCGGCCCTTTTCTTCTGTATTGGTTTTGGTGTTTTATTGTCAGTAGTGTTGCCTCTGTGCACCCTCTTCTTATATTCTTCTAGAGATATTGCTCTAGGTCCTTCGGTGAGTGGAGTTGGTATATATTGTGGGATTGATGTGTCTCCCACTGTTGTCCTGTCGGGCACATATTCTTCCAAATTATACTTTTGTAAGTACCTCTCCCAGCGGGATATTATTTCGTTGATTTCCTCTTCTGACATTTGTTGAAAAAAAATCTATTCTTATCCTTGGCAGGGTTTGAAAAAATTTTCTACTTTTTAATGGTCCGATATTGGCAGGATCGCCATGTAATGTTACGTGTATAGTATTTTGTAGTGTAACGTGTATAGTATTTGGTTCCCTATAGTCCCTTGTTTATTTTATACAGCTGTTAGGGATACCAGCTTGAGAGTTAGGCGTTCGAAAGAACTGCCAAAAGATTCTTGAAACTTCAAAATAAGACAAGGCTGATGTAGCCAGTTTATGTTTTAAATTAAAGTCTGCTTTTATTACAATTTGTTTATGCTTATATACTAGTTTTGAAAATTAATCTTAACCTTTCTAACTTATTATAACATACAATTATTCCTTCTTTCTCTTTCAATACTATGAAGTTTCATATTCACATTTCTATTTGACCAATCATTGTACTTTGTATTTACAATTGCACTCAAACAGAAATGTGTCACTCAAATAGTTCCTCACAAGCAATTTAGCATTGCACCATGCATACAACAAAAAGAAATATTATTGATACTTTATTTATTGTTTCGTTGTATTCATTGTGCAAGCATTGTAGACTTGTGTGGTACACTACAAAAGATGGCAAAAAAAAAATCACCCTGTGATAACATGAAAAGAACTTAAAAATATATACATACATACATAGTTACAAGAATAATCACTAATTTTTTCGCAAACGTAAAATAAAATTCCAAATATGTATGTATAAGTAAGTTAAAATGAAATCAGAAAATTATTTTTACATATAGTTAAAGTTCATTTATATTCCATCTGTTTTTCGTTTTACTTGCGACTTATATATTTTTTTAAATTTGTTATCATTGGATAATAAGTAATTTCCATTTTGCCAATAGTTTGAAATTTTCTTATATTTAGGTTTTGATTTACTTACTCTATTGTTATTAACAATGTCGTTGGCAAAACTGTTAGATTCAACTCTGTTTATTTTTTGGTTTAACATGGTAATTCGTTTAATTTTCTTTTCATGTATTATTTTTGAAAGCTTTGTTAATTCTTCTTTTGAAATCATGTTATTCAAAAGATCGATCGGTCGATTATTCGTTGTTGTGTGAATAGAATTATTATATGAGACTATGGCTTTGTATACCTATTTTCCGGGTCCGCATTATAGAGTCGAACATGCTCATTCAAAGTACCATGTAGTCTTTCTACATCAGCGTTACCCGTTTTCAAATATGCTGTAGTTGTGTGAAAATCAATCTCCTGATCCTTTAGAAATTCTCTTATTACAGCAGTATCTAGTTCATTATCAAAAATAAGTAATTTTGGTTTACCAAAGTACTGAATCCTTTGCTTTAGTGCTTTTAAAATAGAGACCCAAGACCTGTCTTCCAAGCAATAGGCAGTTGCATATTTCGTTAATTTGTCTATGCTTGTTAAATACATAGTGCCACGTAGCGGGTACCAAATGTCCAAATGTACGATATCGTTGTGCTTTTCTGGAGTTGGAGTAATGTTTAAATTGTACTTTATAGGAGACCTATCATATTTTGCAAGCTTACATATTTCGCAGCTATTAATGTATTTTTGTATTTCTTTTCGCAATTTCGGATAGAAGCTACTCTTTTTTAGTTCCTCATAAACTTCGTTTATTCCTCTATGATTATTTTTAATGTGGGTTTTTCCTATAATCTGCAAAAGCATTTCTCTATCGGTTACATCTTCTATGAACAAGTTCGCTTTCAATATTTTGAGGTTTTTATTTCTTGCAAAATATTCAATAAACAAGGATTGAAATGTCTTGTATAACTCAATGTCTGGACAAAATACTACCGCAAGTCCTTTTGTAGGCAATTTTTCTCTCATAAAATATAGAAGATGATCATTATTTGATACCTTTATGCTGTGCCGAATTTTATTTTTAAAAATAATTTTTGTTTTGCACGAATTTGTATTTGAATTTTCTATAAATAATTGATTTTTGAATATATTAATGGGCTGTTCTGTTACTCGAATGTAGTCAGTATCATCGCTTTCTGCGCTATGCACTGTATTAATGTCTTCATCAAATAATTCGTGTAGATTCAACTCTATTTCACTATTGGATGATTCATAGCTTAATCTACTAAGACCATCGGCGATTACGTTTTCTTTTCCCTTTATATAGTTAATACCAAAATCGAACTCATTCAGCTTAATTTTCCATCTTTGGAGTTTAGCGTTCGGTTCTTTTATATTGTTAAGCCAAACTAAGGGACGATGATCTGTTTTAATAGTGAATTTTCGACCAAAAAGATATGGACGGAAAAATTTTGTCGCCCAGACGATGGCTAACAGCTCCTTCGCTATCGTGCTGTAATTTCTCTCGTGCCCATTTAATGTACGACTAGCAAAAGAAACTGCTTTGTTTCCTTGCATGAGTGCTGCTCCTAATGCAAAATTGCTAGCGTCAGTTACAAGGGTAAAAGTTTTATTAAAATCAGGATGGATAAGGGTAGGATCATTTTTAAGCAACGTTTTTAATTTTTCAAAAGCTGCTTTATAATCCTTATCATTCGCATCTACTTTTGATCCTTGCCTTAAGTACTTTATAAGGTGGTGAGCTATTTTCGAGTAATCCTTTATATAACGTCTATAAAAGCCGGTTATGCCAAGAAACGATTTTATTTCTTTTTGCGTTTTAGGTAGAACTATTTTGTCTATAGTTTTTAATTTTTCGGGATTGGGTTTGATACCTGCGGAAGTGACAACATGTCCTAAAAATTCTGTTTCTTTTGCGAGGAATGTGCATTTGTCAACTTGCAGTTTCAGGTTAGCTTGGCTCAAACGTTTCAGTATTTTTTCTATGGCTTCAAAATGTTCTTCTATACTTGTAGAAAAAATTAGAACGTCATCCAAGTAAACTAAGCAGATTGAACCAATGTATTCTTTCAATACGTTGTTAATCAGTCTTTGGAATGTGGCTGGGGCATTACGAAGCCCAAATGGCATACGTAAAAATTCGTAATGGCCCGTAGCTGTGGAAAATGCTGTTTTTGGTATATCATCGGGATAGACTTCTATTTGATAGAATCCCTTGGCCAAATCAAGGGTGGAAAAATATTGACATCTTCCTAGTTTGTCAAAAATGACATCAATGTTTGGCATAGGAAATCTATCTTCAACGGTCACATCATTCAATTTTCTATAATCGATTACTATGCGCCAATTTTGTTTATTAGAAGAATCTAGTTTTTTTGGAACTATCCATATTGGGCTGTTATAAGGACTATTTGAATGCTGTATTATATTTTGTTTTAACATGTCCTCGATCTGATTATTTACCTCTTCCTTGTGCACCTCAGGATAGCGATATAATTTTGAATAAATTGGCATATCATGTTTTGTTGTAATCCTGTGCTTTATTTCATTTGTAAATGTAAGATTATTATTTTTGTCGTAAAATACATGTTTATATTTTTTAATAATCTTAAATAATTTTTCCTTTTCATATTCCTCGAGATGATTTGTCCGAATGTGAGAAAGCATGTTTGATTTTTCAACTTCGCAATTGAAAAAATAGTTTTCTTTATAGGACAATTCATTATATTTTTCTTCGTCTTTAGATAAAAATAACGTCAAAACAGCTTTGTTTGTGATCACCTGTCTCTTAGGAAAATCAATGATACAGTTTAAATCCTTTAAAATATTATTACCAATAAGTCCATCGAAGTTTTTGTTAAATGCATATTCTAAAAATTCGCAGTGATAATTATTTAAATTAAACTCTCTGAATATTGGAAATTTGCAAAGCTTTGTTATTATTATCTTTGTATTTAATGCTTTTGCTACTACATTTACATTTTGTTTCCACTTGGGCTGACAAATATTAGGGTTAATTATACTAAATTCAGCACCAGTATCAATAATAAATTTTAATTTTTTCGTGGGATTATCAATTACTATATATGGAAGTCCTGCTCGCCTGCTATGGGAAAATTTACATTGGAATTCAAAATTTCCATCGGTTCATATTGTTGGTCGACATTACCAAAATTTTGTGAATTCTGATTCCACCGATTTGGCTGTGAACTCTGGTAAGAATTACTACCGGGATTATATTGTTGAATACTTCTATTATTTATACGTGAGTTATCTGCTCGTCTTGTCTGATTGGAAAAATTTGATTTACTCGGATTATTGTTATATTGATTAATGTTCGAATTTGGAAATCTATTATCTTCATGAAATGAATGTTTATGGGTTTAAAAATTGTTATTTGGTATGTTGGTGTTTCTAGCAAAAGTACTAGACGTCCTTTGAATGTTGTTGTTTTTAAAGTTACTACTGAAGTTAGTTCTTACATTTGTATTTAAGTAGTCTCTTTTTGCTGGTCCAAATTGTGTGTAATGTTGATGTCTGGCATCTAATATTATTTTGAAAGCATCTTCTAAAGTTTTAGGATCTCTAGCAAAAATCATAGTGCGAGTTGGTTCTGGTAGATGGTCTCTAAAAGTCTTAAGTGAGATTCTATTCACCTCATCCGTAGTGTAAGTATTATCTCCATGGGTTAAATTTCTATTGTGGATTCTATTTGCAAGTTTGTGTATTTTATAATAATAATTTTCAACGGTACCCTGTAATCTACAAGTTTTTAGATCATCCATCAAATCATTGCTACTGACTTTTTCCCCAAAAATTTTCGTTAGAATGTCTTTTAAAACAACCCATGTAGTTACATTAGTATACCTATGTATCGCTTCTCTGGTTTTGCCAACACATTTGTTTTTTATATAACCAAAGAGTATATTACTATTATTGATATCAAAATTCAAAACAGATGGAAGAATGTTTTCTACTTGATTTACAAAATCCGGCAGTTAATTAGGATCGCTGCCATCAAAATTTTCAATATTTTTAATGCATGTTAAAACTAGGTTAAATCTACTTATTTCTAATGTCTCCATTGTAATATATATAGTAACTTATTATCTTTAAGAAGTAAAAGTATGAAATCGGAAAAAAAATATTAAGAATAAAATAAATTTGAAAACCTTGATAATTAATAAAAAAAATTAAAAGAAAGGTACTTATGTAAACACAACGCTGCTAAATTCGTCTTTCTGGAATACTCAATGTTATCTTCCTTGGTGTTGTTGTAATCTGCCCTTCGTAGAGGTTATTTGCAATTTTAATTTATTTTGTAGTTCTTTTATTGCTATGAAATTCAATAACCTTCGCAGAGGTCGTTATTACTTTTCCACAATTTTATATTTAGCGTATTGGTTTTTTTCTCAAGTCACTTTTCAAATGTTTTTTTTTTTTTAATTTTTATTTAATAAATATTTACTTCAAATTTTTATAGTTCCTTATATTAAATAACAAAATTCAAAATGCTTAAATATTGTTATTTAATTTATTATCCTCGTCGCCATTAATGTTCCAAATTAAAAAACGCCGTCTTCAGTGTCTGACTAAGAACAAAAACCTTTTTCTTTATTCAAATAATACTTAACTTAAACAATGCTTCTTCTTAGTCTAATTACTCTTATTTCTAAATATCTCTTAACTCTCTTATTATTAAAAATAACAATAAAACTTATTCCTACTTTCTTTAATTATAAATATTACCGTAATTACTCTTGTTGCTACATCAATAATATATATATATATATATATATATATATATATATATATATATATATATATATATATATATATATATATATATATATATATATTGGTAGCATTAAAGAGACTTACATCACTATATACATTTATAAATTATATACGCTTATAAATACTAAAACAACTCTGTAGTATTTATAATTAATATAATATCTTATATGTACTATTTTCAAACACATATTAATATGCAAATAAAAATATATAAAATACAAAATTCATTGATACATTTAACAAAAGGAAAATAAGCAGAAATTAAAAGTAGATGATTCTAAATAATCCCACTTTTATATAAATGTCTAATTTTGATCAAGCTAAATTTAATGAAATTGTGAAAAACTTTTATAAGATAAAGAAAAGAGTCCTACAAAATCGCCCAATTTCTAGGAAGGAAACAAAAATAAACGAATACGTAACACTACTTATCACTAACTATAATTCAATTTTAGCGTATGCCAGTCTAAGTGCAAAAGAAATATTAGCTAATTCGGAAAGTAACATTTCCAAAAGGTTAGTACGGTGTAGAGAACTCTTGGTGAGGTGTTTTGGAAAATTAAACTGCAAAGTTAAAATACCCCATAACGCTTTGTTGTTGGAACTTGTTGATAAAAACTTAATAACAGACTCTGATTCCGATTCAGAATATAAAATATCAGAAGAAACTGACAGTATAGATTCAGATTTGGAAGACAAAGATAAAATTGGGTCAGATTCAGAAGCTAAAAAAGTCTTAGTCGATCATAAAGTAATAGAATCTATATTGAAACCAATAGGAAACAATCGTAGTGAACAAAACAATTTAAAAATGGCATCCACAGATGAAAAGAAAGCTTTTATAAGCATGTGCGCGAACATAATAAGAGAGATATACCATGGTAATCCTCTGGCCTTAGATTCTTTTATAGATAAAATCAATCTAATCCAAGATTTAACTGACGAAAAACTAAAACTTTCTTTTGTATCGTTTATAAAATCGAAATTAGAAGACAAGGCTCCAGAAGCATTACCTGAAAACGTCACTACTACGAAGAAATAAAAATTGCTCTGAAACAAAGAATAAAGCCAGAAAATCAAAGGTTATTGCGGGGAAAATAGCTGCTTTACAGCTTAGAAACAACAATTACTCAGCTTTTGCAAAGCAAACGGAAGACCTTGCTGACGCACTCGAAAGGTCACTTGTCATAGAAGGAATCACAAAAACAAAGGCTCACGAAATGGGAATCGAACAAAAGGTTAGCGTATGTCGACTTAATGCCAAGTCAAGTTTAGTAAAATCGATAATCGCTTCAACCACATTTTCAGATCCAAAAGATGTCATTGCAAAGTTAATCGTAGAACAAACTATTGAGTCGAATGAAAAACAAGTATTAGCATTTCAATCTCGCAGAAATACGAACTATTCAAACACTAATCATACAAATCGTTCCTTTAACAACAATTTCAGCCGAGGAGGTAGTTATAGACGCGGAAGAGGTTTTAACAGTTATCGTGGAAATAATAATCGCTACCGAAATAATAATTTTTTCAATGGTGGAAATAATCGCACTAATAACAATAGATATAGGTCAAATAATCGGACTGCGAGGACTCTGCCTTTAAACGCGGAGGTCCCTCAGCAGGAATTGTTGGGGGAAATAAATCTAAATTAGCTAGTGTCAACAAAACACAGCTTGAGGCTAATGGTAAATGCAAACAACACAAATCAATTTACAGCTTGAATCTAAACTATTCCGAGTTTATTCATTTACAATTTACGGAATCAAACAAATTATGTACTTTCTTAGTTGATTCTCAGGCAGACATATCACTAATTAAAGCCTCTTGTGTGAAACAAAACATTAACTTCAATGATAGTGAAATAATAAATATCACAGGTGTAACAACCGACTCTATTCCAACCTTAGGCACGATTCATACGAACCAAATTGTTAAAAATTTTCTGATTCACCAGACTCTTCATGTCGTTAACGATAGTTTTAACATTCCCACAGATGGAATACTTGGTAAGGACTTCCTTAAATCGAATAAATGTACAATTAATTACGACAATATGTTTATTTCTTTTTTTCACTACAATAAAATTTTAAAAATACCAATTGAACACGGAACAGATAATGATAACTGCATAATACCTCCAAGATGCGAAGTTTTCAGAATTTTTAAATTAGGCATATTAACGGAACCAGTTTTTGTGGACTCACAAGAAATCTGTGAAGGAGTATTTATCAGCAAAAGTATCGTAGATTCAACTACACCACTTTTAAGAGTAATTAACGTGAGTGATAATTTCAAATGTATTAACAATTCCAGTATCAAGGTAGAACCACTTTCAAACTATAACATTTACTCTATCAATAAAATACAGCCAAGAAATGAACGTAGTGAGAAGCTCAAAGATTTGTTAAGATCACAAATGCTAAGCGAAGTCGAGAAAGATCTCATGCCCTTATGCGAAAAATATTCTGAAATTTTTGCGTTAGAAGATGATAGAATGAGTGTCAATAATTTCTATCAACAAAAATTGAGAGTAAGTGATCCTTCTCCAGTCTACATAAAGAATTATCGCATGCCACATTCCCAAAAACAAGAAATCGATAGCCAAGTTAAAAACTTATTGAAAAATAATTTAATTGAACCAAGTCAATCAAGCTATAACAGTCCTTTGATACTAGTGTCCAAAAAAGTGTAGATGGTCAAAAATCGTACCGAATGTGTGTTGACTACAGAGAAGTAAAAAAGAAATTAATAGCTGATAAATTTCCGCTTCCGAGAATTGATGATATTCTAGATAATCTCGGAAGAGCTACCCATACACTCAGACTCAAGAGACATAACCTCATTCAGTACTAGCTCGGGTTCCTATAGATGGAAAGTTCTACCATTCGGATTAAATATAGCACCAAACTCCTTTTCAAGAATGATGCACATAGCTTTCTCAGGTTTACCACCAAATCAGGCATTCCTATACGTAAATGATATAATCGTTATCGGATGCAGAACGCAACACCACTTAAAACATTTGGAAAATGTCTTTAAAATTTTCAAACAATTCAATTTAAAGATCAACCCTTATAAGTGCAAGTTTTTCAGATCGGAAGTGACATTTCTTGGACACAAATGTACATCCAAAGGTTTATTACCGGATGATTCGAAAATAGAAACTGTTGGAAACTACCCAACTCCTCATGATAAAGATGCTGTAAGAAGATTTGTTGCCTGTGCAAATTATTACAGGCGGTTTATTAAAAATTTTGCTTCATTAGCAGCACCATTAAACTTTATCACCAGAAAAAACGTAAACTTTAATTGGGATGATAAATGTCAAAGAGCTTTTGAAAATTTAAAATTAAGTTTGATATCTCCAAGATTACTACAATACCCAGATTTTTCAAGAAAATTCATTATAACAGTAGACGCATCCAAAATGGGTTGCGGTGCCATTTTAAGCCAAGACTTTAACGGCAATGACTTACCGATCTATTTTGCATGCAAATCATTTAATAAAGCAGAACAAAAGAAACCCACAATAGAACAGGAACTCATAGCTATACATTTTGCTATACAACAGTTCAGACCATATGTATATGGCACAGAATTCATTGTGAGGTCAGATCATAGGCCACTAGTTTACTTGTTCAATATTAAGGACCCTTCGTCAAAGCTGACGAAAATCAGATTAGAACTATCAGAATACAATTTTAGTATAGAATATATTAAGGGAAAAAGTACTGTAGCAGCTGACACACTTTCGCGTATTTCAATTGACGAATTGAAAAACAAATGTAATATATTTGCTGTAACAACCCGCGGAATGTTAAAGCAAGTTGAACTCGAAAGTGATAAGAAAGATGCTATAGTTCAAAAATTACCAATATATTTCTTACGAATTTATCACAAAGATCCCTAAAATCAGATCGAAACTTTTTTACACAAATAATAAGGTAAAGAGATTGCGCATAAATATTTATATGAAATTTAAAATAGAAACATTTGTGGATATTCATATTGACAACAAAGCGTTGAATTTAGATGATATATGCTTTTGAGGCTACAACAGGAAGCCATCAATAAGAATATTCACAAGATGGAATGGCCAAAAGACGATAAATTTTTTACAATTTGCAGCATCCAAAAACTAAAAGACCATGGTATAAACGTGTTAGATAAAATCGAAATTATATTAACTGACCCTATCGAACAAGTATTCGACAAAAAGAAAAAAGAGAACTTAATGACCATATATCATAAAGACCCACTCTTAGGAGGACATTGTGGACGTAGTAAACTTTATGCAAAACTCAGAACAAAATTTTTTTGGAAAGATATGTCTAGAGATGTCGCTAAATTCGTGAAAAACTGTGAAAATTGCAACATAAATAAAGTAAAACCAGGCAATAGAGAAAAATTAGTTTTAGCACCAATTCCAGTACGAGCATTCAATATAGTAGTAGTAGATACAATTGGTCCATTTACGGAATCCCAATTTGGTAACAAATACGCTCTAACTTTAATTTGCGATTTAACTAAATATTTGGTGACTATTGCTATACCAGATAAAAGTGCAAACACTGTGGCTCGTGCAATTTTTGAAAATTTTATACTAATTTATGGTTCTATCAATGCAATAAAGTCAGATTTAGGCACGGAGTTTAAAAACCAAGTATTGTCGGAATTATTCAAACTATTAAAGGTCGAAACTAAGTTTTTAACAGCATATCACCATGAAAGTTTAGGTACAGTTGAACGTAATCACAGAGTCTTTAATGAATATTTGAGAGCATACTTAGACGAAAACATAGCTGAATGGGATACGTACCTGAAATTTTTTACATTTTTTCACAATACCACATCAAACACAGTTTTCGATAATAAGTTTTCACCGTATGAACTAGTTTTTGGAAAGATTCCGAATATGCCGAAAGAAGTTATAAAAAAATCTATTGATCCAGTATATAACATTGAAAATTGCAGCAAAGAAATAAAATATCGTTTGCAAAGAACACAAGAATTAATATCAAAACATAAATTGCGAAACAAAAATTATTTTTATAAGTATGCAAAACCTTTAGTGATAGAGATTGGCGATAATGTCTTAATTCAAAAACAGCCTTATGATAAATTTAAAAGTATTTACGATGGTCCATTCATCGTAAAAAAATCAATGTAACTGTATATGATAAGATATCGAAAAAAGAAAAAACAATTCATAAAAACAGAGTCCGAAAATTATAAAAAAAATATTTGCATATATTTCAATTCAAAACAACCAATTGTATAATTTATATTTCAAAATACAGAGAGAAAAATTATTGTATGATGTATGTATAATACAACACAAAAATAAAAGGGGAAGGAAAAGATAACTATTTAATTATCTAACCTATTCCAATAAATTTTAGTAAAAAAAAAATTCTATTGATTTAAAGCATACCTTTAAAAATATTTTTATATATGTATACATAAAGAAAAAGCAAGAATTAAACAAGGTTGGTACCGCTTGTTTACTTCTTCCTTTTTTAATTAGAAAAGGGAGGTGTAGTGGAACTCCCAACCCTGTGTGCAATAAACACACTTATAATAAGTCTAGTGTAAGAACACTTCCCATATTTGTAAGTACTGAACACTACTTTAGATAATAAGTTAAAGATAAAAGAATAAAGATAAGTTGAGTTGATGGCCGTCCAACGAATAGAAAACATCTTCATTTATTTAGATTTGGGTATTACCTACAATACTCTCACAAGGTGAAATTGGTAACGACTTGCCTATATCATATGCAAGTAAATCTCTAAATAAACACGCAAGAAATAAGTCAGTTATTGAGAAAGAATTACTAGGAATTCATTGGAGCAAAAAATTTTTTAGACCATATATATAAGGAAGAAAATTTACCGTAGTAACAGACCATAGACCCCTCATTGCACTATTTTCGCATAAAAATCCATCCTCAAAGCTGACCAGCATTCGATTTGAATTATCAGACTATGACTTTGATATTGTATATAAAAAGGGAGCAAATAACACTAACGCAGAAATGAACTCAAAAATACTAAAAGAAATGATTCCAACTCTGTATTGATGAAAAAGAAAGAACAACTTTGGCAATAACACGTAGCATGCTTAGTAAAAACACTAAAAATAAAGGAGATGAAATTGAAATAAAGAACAAAAAAAGAACTAAATATCTCAACAGGAGATTGATCACCTTCATATGTGGGAATGTATATCTATAAATGATATAAAGAAGCTTCAAAGAATACAATTTATGAAAATAATGATAATAATAATCTGGAGAATGAATATAATTATAAAATTACACGCGCGATATGCAATAGAACCGAAAATCCAATGTTTTCAGAAACATTTATGGAGAAACTTTTATTAAAAATAAAGAAATTGATAAATAAACAGTACGTACTATATGATAACGATGAAATTTTTAAATATATATACCGGTAGAAAAATTGAAAGAAGAATATAATAAATTTGAAAATAATGACGTCGATATAATTATATACAGAATGCAAAAAAGAGTAAATAATACAGTAAAACAATACAGACTAATAGAATAATTTCATAGTGGACATTTCGGAATAAGAAAGACATTAAATTAATTAAACCAGCGATTTGTTTGGAAAAATATGAACAAAATGGTTAAACTAAACATGTGAATCATGCCAAAAAAAAAAAACAAACAAGTAAAGCATACAAAAGAACCTTTTTCAGTAAGAGATACACCATCAAGTAGTTTTGACATTGTAGTAATGGACACAGTTGGACCACTAAGACCGTCAGAAAACTTTAGATATATACTCACAATGCAGTGTAAACTGACAAATTGTGTTATAGCTTATCCAATAGTATCAAAAGATGCCAGAACAGTAGCAAAAGCGTTAGTAGAAGAAGTAATTTTGAAATACGGTTTGTTTAACATTCTCAAAAGAGACAGAGGTACTGAATTTTTTTTTTTTGTTTTTGTTTATTTATTTCAATAATCGCTACAAACATTAGTACTTAAAGCCTCAGCACCAGAGTTGGCATTAAAGAGACAAGTTGGCAAATGTAAATAAGCATTAATATGATTAAAAAAATAAAAATTGAAGAATATTATATAAGTTAATGAAATAAATATTTCATTTTTCGCTGGGTTAATTTGTTGTGCTTACCTTTGATTTTTTTAATGTTGCACACGCCACATATTGGAGTTCATTTTTCTTTGTTCCAATTAATACGAAACTGCTGACACTATGTCTGCTGTTTCGAAATTGTAGTATTTTTAAATAAATAATATTTATTAGAGTAAGCATAATTGTCAATTATAAAATTATTCTTTTGCTAATAAAAAGTTCAGTTGAAGTCAAGTACTCAAACAAATGTGTTGTTAATTTTTAAACGCTAAAAAGATTAACTGGCGCCCAACTATAGAAAGAACCCTCAAGTAGTGTTTATTAAATAAAAAAAAAAGAAGAACCCTCAAGAAGTGTTTACAATATAAAACCCTCAAATAGTGTTTATTAAATAAAAAAAAAGAACCCTCAAGAAGTGTTTACAATATAAAACTCTCAAGTAGTGTTTATAACATAAAATTTTAATATAAGTGACAAACACAAACTAAACAAAATTCTAAACTTATAACTTAAAAGTGAACACAAATTCGTAAAGAAAAAACACTTAATTTATTTAAATCAAATCTAATCCTAATACCAAAAACTAATTTAAAACTAATAATTTGAACCAATGTGAAACATTTAAAGTTAAAATATTGAACAATTTTAAATAAACTAAAAACTAATGGTAAATACTTAAACAAAAGAAACTTTACAAATTGAAAATAAAAAAAAAATCTAACAATATAAGGAACAATTAAAATAACAAAATAAACGATCAACAAAGTGAATAAACTCATCAAAACAAAATAATTTTCTTACAAATTAAAAATTACAAAATCTAACAATACAAGGAATAATTAACAAAGTGAACAAACTCACCTTTTACCAAACCATTTGAATTGATCTACTTGGAATCAAGTCACCAAGCAACGAATTTTGCTTGGGCAGCACATCAGTGAAACATTGAAGCAGTCATCTGTAACCACTAAACACCATTTAAACAGTCATCTGTAACCACTCAACATCTTTGAAGAAGTCATCAAATATGGAACCAATGACAATAATTTATTTGTAAGTTCATATTAGTTTTTTTAAAGAATAAGTTTTCTCCCAAATAAAATAGTATACTTTTAATATAATTTTTAAAGAAAAAGATTTTTTTTAAACCCTTTATTAAATTCATTTGTTCAAACCCCCTTAAACATTCCCCTAAAATGGCCAACCCAAATAATCTAATAAGGCCACCAATTTTAAACGCTCCACAAAACCCTAATCCCATTAACCCCCCCAATTCCCCAAATGCGATAAATATTCCTCAGATGGAAGCGGCTATAACGGATCTAGTTACCCGATTATTTAGGGAACAATGTAGAAATTTGGTAGGGAATAGTGCGAACCCCAGTCCAGACTTCATATTAAGGGACCAGGAGATAGAGGAGCAATATAGAGGTAATCTTGCTGACCTCGATAAAGTACCAGACGTGGTACGTTGCCTGAGGGAATTTTCTGGTAACGCGTCGGAATTTAGCTCGTGGAAAAAGACCGTCGGAAGAGTCCTGAACCTTTACGAAGCGGATAGAGGAACACCAAGATATTTTGGAATCCTCAACGTGATAAGGAACAAAATAGTCGGAGCCGCAGATTCAGCGCTTGAGTCCTATAATACGCCCCTCTGCTGGCAAGCAATTTCACGTTGACTAACATTACACTACGCAGATAAAAGAGACGTAAGTACCTTGGAATACCAGATGACAACTCTTATTCAAGGGAACTCTACGGTGCAGGACTTTTATCAGGAAGTATATTCACATTTATCCCTGATCATAAATAACATCACTTGTATGACCATTGGCAAAGAGGCTATGGACACACTTATCCAAACGTACAGGGATAAGGCACTGGACACCTTTATAAGAGGATTGAGAGGCGATCTCTCGAAACTCTTATGCATCCGTGAGCCAACTAGCCTACCCCAGGCACTCCACTTGTGCCTTAAGCTACAAAACCAGAATTTTAGAACGGATCATGCCTTGAATAAAAATTCCCGAAATCCACAGATAATTTCTAAAAACAGGAGCTACGGAAACCCTGCACATTATGGATCGATGAAACCTTCTCCACAGAACTCACATATAACCCCAATACAATATCCTACCCAATATCAAAACCAGAACACAAACCATTATCCAAACCAATATACAATACGAAACCCAATACAATATCCCACCCAATATCAATATCAAAACTCAAATCAATATACACCCCAGAACCCAATACAATATACCACCCAAAACCCCTACCCAAACCGATACCCAACTCAGCACAATACACCCCCACAAAGACCAAATGCACCAAAACCGCAACCAAGACCTGTGCCCATGGAAACCGATACCATCCAAACAAGGAACGTCAACTATATGAATCGACCAAGACCCAATGACAGATTTACGGGGAAAAGACCAATGGAACAATCTGCTTCTAACGCCCAGAAATTCCAGAGAAATTTTAATATCGAGACTACTAATAATGAAATCGAGGAAGAAGCCGAATATAACAACCAAATACAAACATATGAAGAGACAGAACAGCTACAACCATTTAACGAATACATCAATCAATTTGGAACATACGAGCCGAATAATCAATCAGAACCAATTGGTGAGGAAGAATTTGCCGACATCCATTTTTTAGAATAAACGACTCGTCTTTGCCATACTTCGAGGCCAAGACGAAAGATGGCAGGATCCTGAAGATTCTAGTGGATACAGGATCAAATAAAAACTACATCCAAACTCAACTTATAACATCAGCCAAACCTAATGAAAAATTTTTTTTTGCAAATTCCGCCGGAGGAAAAGTCTTAATATCCCATCACACCTTCATTAACCTTTTCGGATTAGAATCTACGAAATTGAAATTTTTCGCCCTACCAACTTTTAAGTCTTTTCACGCTATACTAGGAAACGACAGCCTGAAGGAACTTTCGGCCGTTATTTATACGGCAGAAAGCCTGATGACCATCAAGGATAACATTAGAATAAAATTAAAACAACAAGCTTCCGAGAGTGTGAATAATATTCTACAAAAAACAAATAACATCCCAATAAGAACGGAACATATGACGAAAGACCAGAAACTCGGAATAGAAAAATTGGTAACGGAATTTCCAAACCTTTTTGCTGAACCAAACGAACGATTAACTTACACAACCACAGTGAAAGGAGAAATAAAGACAACAACAGATAATCCCGTCTACTCTAGATGTTACCCTTACCCGACACACCTAAGGGAAATAGTAGAACAACAAATCAAGGAAATGCTGGACCAAGGCATCATACGACCGTCAAAATCCCCATACAACTCACCAGTTTGGGTTGTACCCAAAAAAATGGACGCCTCGGGTATAAAAAAGTATAGAGTAGTGATCGACTACAGGAAGCTTAATACGATAACTATCCCGGATCGATATCCCATACCCAAAATTAATGAGGTCCTTTCCCAATTGGGGAAAAATAATTTCTTTTCAGTGTTGGATTTGAAGAGCGGATTTCATCAAATCCCGTTAAAGGAAAAAGATATTGAGAAAACCTCATTTTCCATAAATAACGGAAAATACGAATTTACAAGGTTACCGTTCGGATTGAGAAACGCACCCTCAATATTTCAACGCACCTTAGACGGCATCTTAAGGGAACATATTGGAAGAATATGTTACGTCTATATTGACGACATAATCATATTTGGAAAAGACGAGAAAACGCATTTCGAGAATATTAGGAAAATATTTAACACTCTGGAATCAGCTAATATGAAGGTACAACTCGACAAATGTGATTTCCTGAAACCGGAAGTGGAATTTTTAGGATTCCTGATTTCCACGTCGGGAATACGGGCAAATCCGAAAAAAGTAGAGGCAATAAATAACCTTCCTGTACCAAAGACTTTGAAGGATCTCAGATCTTTCTTAGGCATGTCGGGATTTTATCGCCGCTTCGTTAGAGACTATGCCAAGTTGGCAAAGCCCTTGACGGCTCTTTTGAGAGCGGAGGAGGGACGAATGTCCAAATTTACCTCTAGCAAAATAGCCATCGATCTGGATGACGAAGCACTGGAAGCATTCAACAAAATAAAGAGGACACTAATATCAAAAGACGTCATGCTGGCATATCCCGACTTTCGCAAGGAATTTCAACTAACGACAGATGCTTCAAATTACGCAGTTGGCGCTGTACTAGAACAGGAAGGCAGACCAATTACGTTCATCTCAAGAACGTTGAATAAAACCGAGGAACACTATGCCACAAACGAGAAGGAAATGCTGGCAATTGTGTGGGCACCTAAAAGCCTAAGAAATTACCTCTACGGAGCTGCAAGAATAAAAATACTCACAGATCATCAACCGCTGACACACGCCTTGACAAGTAGCAACACTAATAGCAAACTCAGGCGATGGAAGGCTACACTGGAGGAGTATAATTATGTACTGCAATATAAACCCGGAAATACCAACGCAGTAGCTGATGCTCTATCCAGACTCCCACAGGAAATATGCGCGATGAACTCAACAGCGGCCACCCAACATAGTAACCAAAGCTCTCCAGGAAATTCTATCCAGTATACAGAAACACCAATAAATGCATTTAAAAACCAGTTTATTATAGAACCACATAACGTTTCATCATACGAATTCCAAATAATCTTCCCAACCTATCACAGACATATAGTGTCAGAACCGCATCTTTCCAAAGAAAATTTGGAAAAGATCCTTGAAAAATATCTCAACCCATCAGTAACAAATTGCGTAAAGACTACAGACGCAATCTTGGGGAAATTGCAGGAAATATTCGCCAATCGGTTCCACAAATATAAAGTCCTTTACACAAGGAAAATGGTCTTCGATGTTCTTGACGAATCCGAACAGGAAGTGGAGATAATAAATGAACACAACAGAGCCCATAGGAGCGCTAATGAGAACAAAGCACAGATCCTGGAAAGGTACTATTTTCCCCAGATGATGGCAAAGATAAAGAGGATAACAAAATCGTGCCGAATTTGTAAGGAAAACAAGTATGACCGACATCCTAATGATATTTCTTTACAGGAGACTCCAATCCCTCAATATCCCGGTCAAATAGTGCACATAGATATTTATATCACGGAAAAAACCTCAATTCTGACAGCGATTGATAAGCTAACAAAATATGCGCAAGCAAGAACACTAAAGTCAAGAGCAACAGAAGACATCAAGGGTGGCGTTGGCTCAGGTAGTAAGCACGTTGACTACAAACCGAAGGACCTGGGTTCAAACCCAGTGTCAGACAGAGTCATGAAATAAGAACACCACGCATTTCTCTGATATGCATTGGTGTGCCTTTGTGTCAGTTGTTGGCGGAAGGTTTCAGTGGCGAAGGCATGGTCACTGGTCACTGAACAGTACCAACTTCAGCTGATACTAATTCCAATGTAACATAAGAGCGCCCTCCTTCGTTGGTACTGAGTAGCACAATCAACGGCGAAGTAAAATAAAATTAATAAAAAGAAGTGGCTACTAACTGAACACAGCTTCAAAACTCGTAATGTCCTCCTCGCCACCAGAGGCGCTGCAACACTGCTCTACGAATAAACGTGCAGAAACAAAAGCAGAGTTGTAAAGAACGAATGAAGCTTCACCTCATTTCATATCTATCACTATCCCTTTCCACTAGTTCCAGCACAATGCATTGCATGTGTAGGGGTCATCATCCCCTGAGTGCTGGTCCAAGATTAAAAAAAAAAAAAAACAGCCATTAAGGGAAATATTGCTAAACTTTGGTATGCCCGAATTGGTAGTAATGGACAACGAGAAATCTTTTAATTCCAAGGCAATAATATTTATGCTCGAGAATCAATTTAACGTAAGGGTATTCAGAATCCCACCATATGCCAGCACGGTTAGTGGCCAAATCGAGCGATTTCATTCCACCCTTTCCGAAATTATGAGGTGCATAAAGGCGGAGGGAACTCAAAATGGATTGTCCGAACTTCTGGACAAATCGGTTTATGAATACAATAATACGATTCATTCGACTTCCGGTAGGAAACCTTTTGAGGCATTTTTCGGCAGAAAACTTGTCAATGATCCTGTGGAGTGGGAAAAGAGTAGGGTTCAAATAGTGGAAAATTTCAAGGATCGACAGCGGTCTACCCTGGAATATCATAATACGAATAAAAAGGAGCCGAAGGACTACAAAGTGGGTGAGCAAATTTTTGTTAAGGAGAACAAGAGATTGGGGACCAAATTGTCTAAGAATTATAAGAGGGAAGTAGTAAAGGAGAATAGGCATACCACGGTATTGGCGGAAAGTGGAAGGGTTGTCCACAAGAACAATATTCGTAACTAAGTGGTTTCATTCGTTTATTATTATTTTTTTTTGTTTTTGTCCTTTTAGAACAATGATCTCTGCAGTAATGGGAGAAGTAAAGATATTAGATTACACTAATTCACGGGTGGTGGCGACTGACACCGGAGTAGCTAGACTTCAAACGGGGGCTGTAAAATTAGTTCATGTAGTTGATCTGGATAATTACCAGATTTTTATTGATAGTATGAAGAAGATAATGGCCGCGAGAATAAGCATATCCCATCCCTTACATCCCCTCCTAATCCTAGAAATTTCCCAACTACAAGATAAATTGGACCAATTAAAACCAAGATCCAAAAGATCTCTTAATTTTATAGGTTCGGCATGGAAATGGATAGCAGGTAATCCTGACCATGAAGATTTCGAGATAATAAAGCAGAAAATAAATAATGTATTAGAAAACAATAACAGACAAGTTATAATTAACAAATTATCGGTAAATAGAATAAACGAGTTAGCCTTCAAAATGAATCAGATCGTAAAAGTCGTGCAAGAAGAAACACGAACCCAACAAAATCTAGATATCACTGAATTTAAATTCAAACTAGAGATGATAAAGGAGGAAATAATAAACCTACAATATGCCATTCATTGGGCCAAAGTAGGAGTAGTTAACTCATTTATTCTATTCCATAACGAGATGAAAACAATAGAAAATTTATTTGTAAATAATAAAATTCCATACTTAAATATAGAGGAAATACTAGAGTTTAGCGAGATAAGAATAGCGTCAAATAAGAATTCTCTAATTTATATCGTCAGTATCCCGACGACTAGTAATGAGATATGTAATAGGCTATTGATAAGACCTGTGAAAATTGAACAGATTGCTACTAAAATTAAATTTAATGAAGTACTAAATTGTAAGAAGAAAATGTTTGGCGTAAAGAATAAATGTAAGAACTACAACATGTTGACAATGTGCAAGGACGAAGATATCGAGGATATCAGTGGTTCGGAATGCCTACCCAATTTAATCCATAGCAAACCCTCTAACTGTACTTTCATTAACAACTCTCATATCCCCACTGTACAGGAAATACTCCCTGGTACATTGCTTCTAAACCAATTCAATGGTACAATTATCATAAGCCAGGAACCTTATGACTTGACTGGCACCTTCATCATTAAATTTCATAACGAAACAGTGTTGGTGAACGGGACTACTTTTTCATTTTCAGAAATCAATTTCTCTGACCCATTACCAGCCATAGTACAATCAGTAACTGGAAACCCACATGTGGAGGAAATCCTCTCGTTAGAATTGATTAAGGAAATGCACACCAATAATACAGAAGCAATACAACTTCTGGACGTTGAGACTAAATTAGGTAATGCAATTGCCTACGCCTTAGCTATTTTCACATTAATCACAATGTTGTCCGTCTGTCTGAAGAAAAAGTACGATAAAAAAAGGTTACAGTGTCCAAAAATTATTAGCATTAATACTTCAAATACTCCAGTACCACCACAGAATATTACTGCAGGTGCAACCGAGTTTACAGGGCATCCAATAGAGAGAATTGGTCAGATCCTTATTTTTGATTGTGGACAATCAACTTAAAAGGGGAGGAGTTAATGAAATAAATATTTCATTTTTCGCTGGGTTAATTTGTTGTGCTTACCTTTGATTTTTTTTATGTTGCACACGCCACATATTGGAGTTCATTTTTCTTTGTTCCAATTAATACGAAACTGCTGACACTATGTCTGCTGTAGTATTTTTAAATAAATAATATTTATTAGAGTAAGCATAATTGTCAATTATAAAATTATTCTTTTGCTAATAAAAAGTTCAGTTGAAGTCAAGTACTCAAACAAATGTGTTGTTAATTTTTAAACGCTAAAAAGATTAACTTATACATGAAAGGGGGGGAAATTTATAGTATTAATATATACATATTTACATTCTTACACATTTACATATGTATGCATTTATATACATACATTCCTTCATAGAACCATATGTATGTACGTACATGCATAATTATTTTATATATTCTTAGTTAGAAAATCCATTCGTGAAAGTAGCGTTTCCAAATTATTTAACAAACACAACTTAAGGTCTCTCTTAAATGTTGAAAGGAGCACACAATTTTTTAAATAGTTAGGTAAAAAATTGAATTCATTCGGACCAGCAAAACGGATTTTTTGTTTTGACAATTCAAGGCGACATCTCTTTACAGATAGATTCTGACTCTGTCTTGTATGTTTACTTGTTATGAGTATGTTTGGGTGAAATTGAACAGAACGATTGCTAAGAGATCTAATAGAATTAAAAACAAATTTCAATAATTGCAATTTATATAATCCTTTTAGTGGTAATACATTCACCGCATAATTTTTGAAAATATCTACAGTATGAAATCTTACGGGAAGATTGAAAACTAATTTCAAAGCCTTATTTTGTACAGATTGCATACTTCTTAATGTAGTAGTGATTAAGCTTCCATAAATTATGGGAAGGTAAGCCAGATAGCTGTGAACCAAACTTTCATAGATTATCATTTTAGTTCTTTCATTGAATTTTCTTTTGAATTTAAATAAAATGCCAGTACTGCTGGGAATTTTGCTTTTAATATCTGCAATATGTATATCCGAAATTAGATTTTGCGAGAAATGTATTCCTAAGTACTTAACAGTTTTCGATTCCTCTATAGATACACCACTTATATGCACAGTCATTGGCTGATCTCTACTTATAAGGTATGGTCTAAATCTTATAAATTTGATTTTATTAGTGCTTAATACGAGTTTATTCAACCTAACATATTCTGCTAAGATTGATGAATCATACTCAATATGAGCTTGTAAGGTAGGACCATATTATATGTAACGAAAAAGAAGGCAAATATCATCTGTAAACATAAATAGTTGACCATTAAATTTAATATTTTTTAGATCATCAAAAAAATTTTGAATAGAAGGGGACCAAGAACACTACCTTGTGGTACACCACATTTCACTGGTAACAACGTGCTACTCGCATTCCCAATTTAAACAAACTGTTCTCTACCTGATAAAAATTTTTTAAACAAATCCAAAGAACTTTCTGAAATACCAATAATATCGAGCTTCTTCTGTAATATTTCATGATCCACTAAATCAAAAGCCTTGAAAAGATCAAAAAACACGGCAGCAACTCCATCGAAACCACTATCAAGACTATCGCATATATAATCCACGACATTAACAATCGCTACCTCCGTCCCTGAACCCTTGCAAAATCCAAACTGCCTGTCAAATAGTACCTTGTTCTTTATTAAATATGCAGACACCTGATTAAAAACAATTTTTTCAATTGTTTTATCAATGACAGGTATAGGAATTATCTTATGAACTTTCAATGATGCAGGATAGTCATTATTTTCAATCATTGAGCAAAACATATTTGAAAGTATTTCAGATACAATATCTTTCCTACATAAAAGCATTTTAGGTGTTATTTTATCATAGCCAGCACTTTTGTTCTTCGATAATGCGATCAAAATATCTTTTACATACTCTTTACTAACCTTTATAAGAGTAAACGTTGTCCCTAAAGGTCTCAATGTCCCAAACTCGTTTATATTATCATTCAAATAGACCGGTATATTATTACGTAAACTTTCAATTGAATTCACAAAATATTGATTAAAAACCTTGGCCTTATCTATATCAGATAATATAATATTGCCATCTGCTGATACTACTTCCTGAGAACCCTGACTACTTCTTCCAAGCACCTTGTTTTAAAAACGCCATGTTTTCTTAATATCTCCGCCAGACTGCTCTAAGTTATTTATATAATACCCATTCATAAGTTTCCTGTTGCTTACTTTTATAATTTTGCTAATTCTTTTAAATCGTTCAGCTAAAAATTTATCATTCTTATTTTTCCTATATAATTTTTCTTTAAGCTTCAAAAGAGAAAAAAGTTCAGGGGTCACCAACGGCGTTGGTTCTAATCGTGCATTTGTTGATATACAATGAGAGGCAGCTGCAGTGAATGTATCTATAAAGTGATTACATTTTTCGGAAGCACCATTAACATTGTTGCATACATGTAAATTTCTGTCTAGTAGTGTACCAAACTTTTCATAGTCAAACCTAGTCCAAGTTTTAGCAGTTTAGTTATTACTGCAATCCACATTTAATCTCAGATTACAGCTTAATATATTATGATCACTGAGGCCAGCTTCTATACTAAACACAGACATATCTTGGTTTAAATTTGCAAAAACACAATCAATACACTTCCTACTTAATGGTCTTGTAATCAAGGAATGCCAAGAATTAAAATTATACTGATAAAAAATATCCGTCAAAATAGTACTGTTTGTGTTCCTAAATAGCAAGTCTATATTGAAGTCACCCAAAAATACGCACGGAAAATCGACAAGATCAGGCAAAATATTTTCTACTTGGCAGAAAAACTGCTCAAAAGCACATTTCTGTGATCTGTATAGAGAAATTACCCTCAATGGCTTATTATCTATGATTAAATCAGGTAATTCAATTAAAAGAATTTCCAGAAATTGTTGACTACGATTCATTATAAGCCTATGCTTAAAATTTGAATTTATATACATCGACGTTCCACCATACCCATCCGAACGACAGCAGTGAACAGCGCGATAGCCTGGAATTTCATACAAATTTACAATCTCCCTCTTATACCACGTCTCTTGCAGTGCAATTAAGCCAGGAATTTTATGAAATCTACTTAAGAGTTGCTTAAATTTGTTAAATTTTGCAACAGAGGAAACACTCCTTACATTAAATAAAATCATATTGAAATAATTATGTTTTATTGTAGATAAATTATTGTTATATGTGAATATGTTTTTGAAGTAATTCATGTAGATTGTTTTATTTTTTATTTTTTTGTTTTTGTTATTATTTTCAGACAAGGAGTAAGTAAAATTAATAAGAGGCCATATTGTCATCTTCTTCAGGCGAATCAGCATCAATAACAGAATTTTGTTTTCTTCTAAAGGACAATGGTCCTTGAGATTTTTTTTAAAGAATTTTATCAATGTCATCCAATGAATTTATAAAAATTGTTCGAGAGCTCTCACCTTTTTTAATAAATACAAATAAAAATTTAAAGCCAACAGTTTTTAATGACTTTACGTGGTTAAAAAGCTGCATAGTTTCTCTGCTGAGAAAATCGTTAAAAAAATTGATTTTATGGTATTATTTCTTTTAAGGTTTACTTTTTCAGCCATAAACTTATTTTTGACCGTTCTTCTAGCAAATTTAACAAATATTGGCCTTTTATGACTCGTTTTGTTACTTGAACTAATTTTCTTATCTTGTAGAAAATAAGCATCATCAATCTGATCTGCAGTGATCTCCACACCTATTTTTTTTACCAACTTCAATAACCACATCTCTAGCCTCTTTATTTCCTTCTGCAACATCCAGCCCATTTATAATACAATCATTTGTTACTCGACTATCATTTAAATATTTATTTGATGACTTTAAGGAAGTTACTTCTTCCCGCAACAAATGATTCTCTTTTTGTAAGTTTACAATTTTTGTTTTGTTACTGGCAACACCTTTCAATATTGAATCATACTGGGAAGACATGAATTGAATTGTTTTTGTTACCTCTTCCAGCTGGTCTAATTGTTTCAATTTATTTTTAATTTCTAACAAGTCAGTTGAGACCGATGCACCTTCATTACTACCATCACAAAACTAGCACTCAAAGTCTAGAGATGAATTTTTCACAAGTATTTCATATTCTCTTTTATCGAGCTTCGTACATACAACATGTAGTGTTTTTTTGCACAAATCACATCGTATAGCATCTTCTTCTTCCTTCACTTCCAAATGACATTGCGGACAAATATTTTTGGTTTTGTTCATACTTTTTCGCAATTTTGGGGGCATATTTCAAATTCTATAGAACACATGTTCTTCAGAAGCAATATTTCAATAGATTTTTGCAATTTATAAGCAAATACAATAAGAAAAAAAATAGTTTAAAAATTTTTTTACGGAGCTATAAAGAAATACCATGAGTTAATGAGAGAGATTTTTGTATTATTAAAAATAAAACAGAATTTCTCGACGCCCTACCATCATGAAACTTTGTGTTAAGATATGTAGTTATTGTTTAGTCTAATTGTTATTTTCTTTACTTAATAAATTTGCTTATATATTTTTTTATATTAATATATAGGCCTACTGGCAATAACCTTTAATTGCAATTTTATTTTTTTTATTTAATTAATAAATTCGCTTATTCAACTTATAGAATTTTATATTATTATATAGGTCAAGCTGGCAATAAACTTTAATTACAATTTTATTTATTTGCTTATTCAACCTATTCTTCATTCATATTAATATCAATTGCATGTCAACAAACAAGTAAGCGAGATATATTCGGCTGTGCCGAATCTTATATACCCTTCACCATAGTATGGAGTGACGAAAGAAGTCATAATCACGAAAATTCACGCCCACGAAATACGAAAAAAAAATTAAAAAAAAATAATTTAAATGGAAAAAATTACATTAAAGCAAAAAAAAATTGCCAATCACCGTCTCACGGACGCACCCCCACGTGATGGAAACAAAAAATTATTCACGTTCACGCATTATTAAATCTAATCTCTATTTCATAGTATAGACTGATTTCATAAACACAGCTTCCAAAGCAACACTGAAAGCATGAGTTTACAAGGCATTCTCGTATTGCTTTGCAAACTGCGTTTATGAAGTCAGCCATAAATTATGAATTTCGTAACAAATTTGTTACAATTTCTTGCCTAGAGTGCATTATAAAAATATTAACATCCCCTTATTAGCACTTATATAATTTTTCACGCATCCAAGAAGTGTTTCAACGTCTTTATCAATAAGCCAGTGGCCTTCGACTTAACAAAGAAATGATTTGAAACGTAAAAACAGGTTTAATAATGAAGAAATTCTCCCAAAATAGATAAAAATATTGCACCTATTGCATAAATCTGCTAGTCTAATAATTAAAATGTTCCAATATTATCTTCATATTGAAAATAATTTAAAGCTATCAAAAATTCTTAAAAAAAGATCGTACTTTTTCAAATAAAAAGTAAAAGTAATAAAAATAACTAAAATGTATCAAAAATAAAAAAAATTAATAAATGGTTGGTCAGGATTTTAAACCGTACCTTCTTACCCGGTGGCACGGTTTCGAATCCTGAACACAACACAATGCTATTTTTTTAGAATTTTCGATACATTTTAGTTGTTTTTATTACTTTTACTTTTTATTTGAAAAAGTTTGTTCCACAATTTATTTAAAAAACCAGGCACAATCTCATTTATAATATTTTTTTAATTTTTGCGTTTTTTCTAATTTTATGAACGATAAAAGGTTTATTTTTCAAAAATAACCAATATGTCATCAGATAGGATTTTGTACAGTGATAAAATAATTATATAATGAATTTAGTAAGTTGTCGACGTTTTTATTTGATATAATAATAACTAAATTTATATTAATCGAGATTGCCTCGATATCTTTTTTCAAAGATTTAAACAAAAGTTTTTTAAATCTTTGATATAATAATAACACCAAAAATAAAAATAACTTGACGGTGTAAGAAAAAATATTAAATTATAAAATATAACAAAATATTTTAATTCATTATTTTAATTTAATTTTTTCTTTAAAACTCGTATGATGTACGTAGGTATATAAACTAGTGGTATTCTGATAGATGTCTTTTTAAAATTTTGTTAACTTTTCCATTTACTTATCTCTATTGCGGTTGGACCAGACGATAAAGATTTTGGCTCAATATAACCTGTATATTTCTGATATAGAAACACAATGGAATTTCAACCACAATTGATTTAAAAAATACGAATTCTGTAATTCATATTCGGCATGCTAAGAAAACAGATGGATTTAATTAAAAACATTTTTTATTTAAATCTTCTTCTGCGTTTACTAAGTAAGACAGAGAAGTAAATATGAAAAATTACGATAAAATCGCAAACAGAAAGCATTTTGCTCTCAAATCCAACCCATAATTCGGCTTATTTTAGTAATATTTTACCATTAAATCCACGTCCAATTCCGTAGTGCGTGCTATCGACACGCGATATTTTGCAAAACTATGATTTTTAGGTGTTTTTAATGAATGTAAGATCAGTTTATTTTATATAAATATGAAGAAATCAATTTTTTATCTCGTAAGATCTTAACTTGTCATTTTGTATATGTTGAATTGGGAAAATACGAAAATATGCAAAAAAAAAAAAAAAATTAAATACAAATATGTATGCATATACTATTTTTGGAAATTTTCCCCAAACATTCCGATCCAAAAATCCAAAGTTCATATGTGTGATATGTACGATAGGAACTGATTGTTTGGAAAATATTTGATGAATTGCGAACTATTCTTAGAATACATTTTAATTAAGCCCACATTAAATTATTGAATTGGATAATGCAATCTAGAAGCTAAATATAAATTTGTGGAAAGTAGGTATTTGCAATACTTTTATTCAAAATACAAATGCATTTTAAATTTTTATTCCAAATACAAAATAGTTTTTAATAAAAGTTTAATTTTCACAATGGAAATGATATTTTTTAAGTTTTTTTACTCTATAATGTTGCTGTTTTTTAATCAATATTAAATCACACAATTTTCCTGATGTTCGTATATTATTAAAAATTTTTGACATTTTATAGATTTTTTCAAGATTTTTGGCTGCCGAATGCTAATTATATGATTTTTTTAAAATAAATTTTGGGAATAATTTCCAATATTGCAGTTGCAATTTTTAGAATATGCGCTATTTTTGCGGGGTTTTCAATTTTTTAGTTTCTTTGCTAATTACATTTTGGAGCTTGATCTAAAATTAAGTTCTTACATCAAACTTTGTTTTTATTTTATAGAAAAAATGGCAATTAATTGAAGTGCTTTTGAAGATTAACTCACTGATGTTACAGAATGAAAGAAACATTTCTTTTCAAATTCTAGCCGGGAAGAGATTTTTCTGCTTTGTTATGTGTTACTAAGTATCCAAACAACATTTTAATTATCAAAAGATTTTTTATCACATTGTACAAATACAATAATAATACCGGGTTCTGATATACTGCAGGTACGCTCTGCACCTGAATATAGAAAATAATTAAAATTACATAAGTATAAAACAGGATATAAGCATAAATTTTGCCTTTGTTCTGAAATCACAAATAGTCATAAAAAATGAAATATTAATACATTTTCAAAACAAAAATAAAGTTCAATTTCATTGATTTTGTATATTTACTCGTACATAGTGTCTTGACGATCCATTACATTTCTTTAATATAAATAATATAAAAAATAATTATGGTTATTTATATACGAAAAGAAAATGTAAGCGATAAAAAATACTGTAATATGCATGCATAATATTATACTAATAAACGTATAAAAATAAGTTTAAAGAAACAAACAAAAACAAAACAACAAATCATTGCTTTTCGATTGTTTAAATATACACATGTATACACACAATGTGTACATGTGCCCATGAACGCATTTCAGTATGTATGTATGTGTGACAAAAAGGGAAGATTTACAACAACCACACCAATTTCCATCAAGAATTTGAAATTTTAATATTTTATAATAAATAAGATATATTTTGTTCTTAAGCGCGTTAACTACTATGAAAAATACAACTGCTCTGAGGTGTACAAGAAGCGGTCGTGCCTACCAACCAAGAGGTTGTTGGATTGAATCCTCACGCGACTTTTTCTAAAAAATTTTAAAAGTAAAATTATTTCGAATGCCATTTTTTTGCTCATATTTTAGTCGTTAATGGACCGACTACAATTATTTTCAGTCTAAGCCTTCGTAGAACTCCATACAAGAGATCTGCTTCATAAAATTGACCGTAGGACAGTTGGGGCCATAAAAAACAACAGAATAGGAAATATAACAAAAAAAGTCTTTTGGCTATATCTCATTAATTATTGGACCGAGTTGTGTTATTTTCAAACCGAACAAATTTATGAAAAATTCCAAGAGAATGGTACACCTAAATGTAGCAGACGGACAGACGGATAGAGGGACAGACGGACATCGCTCATTCGACTTCTCTATCTATAAGTATCCAGAATATATATACTTTATGGGGTCTTAAATGAATAATGAAGAAATTACATATTAATTCAATGTTGGATTTCCGTATAACTAAGCATTTTTCTGTAATGTATTAATTATATTTAAACAGAAGTAAAATAAAGTTTTATTTAGTGTTTTATGATACGGCAATTTTATTGTTTTATTGTTCAACACTGTCCTTCAAGTTTCCAAGTGCTTGCAAGGAACAGAAACGTAAAATATTGAAGGCCTAAATTTATGTGTTTAGACCACCAACCACTAATTCACTCACCTTAAATTAAAAATACGCAACCTTTTTTGAAGACTTCAGGGACATCTTGCTCATCGTCAAGGACATCTTCCTCATCATCAAGGACATTTTGCTTATCATCAAGGCAAAGCAGTGATCTATCAAGACATTGCCTTACCATCCATCATCAACAAATTATACAGCGCAGGAAAAGTCAACATGTCAAGTTTGGAAAATCTATTGTCTCAACAGGAGGTGAGGGCAATTGAGATTGAAAGGATAGTCTTCAATATTAAAAAGGCTCCACAAGATCGGAGGACGGTAGAATTTTACGAAACCAACACGAGGAATTAAGGGAATTATGGATAGCGTTTGATAAAACGGAAAATACAATAAGAAGACATCCAACATTGGCAGATGATGATCCATATATTACTAAAAATCTGCACAAAATAATTGGAAATACATATAGCACAATAATTGAACTAATTGAGACTCAGATATCTAAGCTACGCGAGATAAAGGGATACCCGAAGCCTGTACCAACAATAAGAGAGAAGCAAATAGAACATGCTACAAGTGATCAACATGTATCAAATTGCAACTTGGGTTTAGTTAGGATGCTAAAGGGCTGTATGACGGCTTTGACACGCTTGGTGAACGGGTTATCATCAGTAAATAATGACCAACCATTACAATTTTATCAAATCAAAAGCGAAGGTATAAAAAACTTGTGGTCGCAAATTCAAAATTTATCTGATGAAATATGGCAGAAGGTAGAGGCTCCCTCAACATTGGAATTTGATCAGAATGAATACTATATTCTAGAAGACTTAGTTCAACAGTCCTTAGTAGATTTGGCCGTAATGGGAGATCAAGCCAATCAACTCTTGAACGATAATTTACCGAATTTACCAATCAATTCAGCAGTATATGGCATACTGCCTCTTCCAAAAGTGACAATTCCGCATTTTAATGGAGATTATTTGAAATGGTGTCAATTCTACGAACTATTCACTGAAATGGTAGATGAACAACTATTGCCTCAGGTACAAAAAATGTGGTACCTTAAATCAAACGTGTCAGGAGAAGCAGCAAGACTCATAAGTCATCTATCATTAACCGAAGAAAATTACAAAACGGCCTGGACACTGTTGCAGGAGCGATTCAATAACAAAAGAGTCATAGTGGCAACTTTAGTAGACAAAATTTTGAACCAACCAACAGGAACGTTGTCTAGTGCATCAATAAAGGCACTTCATGACACCACAAAAGAATGTTTACTGGCGCTAAACAACCCTACACGTCAACACGACATCCTGGAACGCTATGCTGATCCAGCTAATGATTAAAAAACTGGACCGATCCCTTTACGTTCGGTTTATACAATCATTAGCGAAACCCAAAGAAGTCCCAACAATTAAAGAATTCTTGTCATTCTTAGAGGCGCAATTTGAATCAATGGAATCAATTGGGTATAAAGAAAAATCGACTATCCATAAAAGATCTGTCTCCTCAGTAGCAGCAATGGAAAGTTGCAATAACAATTGTAAAGTATGTAATAATGGTAAACACCTCATTTATCAATGTAATCGGTTCTTGGCAATGGCAGAATCCGAAAGACTCAGATGGATACAACAACAGAACTTATGTGTGAATTGCCTTAAAGCCAATTATGTGGCCGAAACTTGTACTCGTGGCTGCTGCAAGAAATGTAACTATAAATACCACACTTTGTTGCATTTGCCAAAGGCACCGCGAGGTGCACAAAGCCCATCAAGCACGTCTGTCCACATTACTACCACTAGGCACGATGCATCCCCCGTTAATACAGTAGCAGTTTCTTCAGCTTCAGCAAAATATCAGAACTACGTCATGTTAGCCACAGCAAGGGTCATAATCAAAGCTGCAAACGGCAAGTCAGAGGAATTCAGGGCCGTACTAGATTCAGGTTCACAGGCCAACATTGTGACTGAGCGACTCATCAAGAAGTTATTCCTTTCAACAGCAGAAGTCTATCTGTGCATTGACGGAGTTGGAAAGATTCAAAAAAGAGCATCCCATCGTGTAAATGTGGAAATGATATCCATAAATAGTGACTTCTCAACAAACTTAGAAGCATTTGTTCTACCAACTATTATTCCAGTGCAGCCAAATCGCAATATTGATATTTTTACTTGGAAAATTCCAAACAACATTCGCCTAGCAGATCCCAAATTCAACATGCCAGAGAGGGTAGATATTCTTCTCGGAGCAGAATTTTACTTCAGTCTTATGCAACCTGGGACAATAAAACTAACTGAAGATTATCCAATACTTCAAAATACTGCACTTGGCTGGATTGTCGGCGGTTCCATCAAGCAGTACTCTGATTCTCGTCCATCTTCAACACTGACATGCGCAATATTTGACGGTGAAAACTCATTGGAACAAGCAATGGAACAACTGTGGAAGCTCGATGATGTAGAATCAAACGAAAACATCATGTCTCCAGCAGAACAATTATGCGAATCGCACTTTAATCAGCACGTTCACAATCACAAAGATGGGCGTTTGGTTGTCAGTCTCCCATTCAGAGATAATCCAGCAGCATTGGGTAACTCACATCAAATGGCCTACAATAGATCTATCAGTCTAGAGCAACGACTTCAAAAGAACGAAGACATTCGAAGTCAATATATTCAATTCATGAAAGAATATGAACAATTAGGACACATGCAGAGTCCAGCTTGATAGTTTACCAAGTCCAAAATATTTCATCCCGCATCACTGCGTGATAAAACCTGACAGTACTACTACAAAACTCAGAGTGGTCTTCGACGCGTCTGCGAAAACATCGACAGGACATTCTCTCAATGACCTCATGTATACTGGACCAACTATCCAGAGTGTACTTTTTTCAATTCTACTTCGTTTCCGACTGCCAAAATTTGTCTTTACAACAGATATAGAAAAAATGTACCGGCAGATATTAATCAACCCAGACAATCACCAACACCAATTGATCATTTGGAGAAAAAACCCTTCACTACCAATTACTTATTATAGGCTTAATACGGTAACATACGGCACACGAGCAGCTCCTTACTTAGCCACCAAATGTCTACAACGAATTGCAGAAGAAAATACAGATCGATATCCACTGGCTGCGCACCTGCTAAAAAATTGTATGTGGATGATGGTCTTGGAGGTTCAGATAGCCTGAATCTCGCGGTTGAAACTCAAAAGGAACTGAGAATTATTCTGAAGAAACACGGATTTAATTTAAGAAAATGGTGTTCAAACAACCCAAGGCTACTAAAGGATATACCAAACAGTGATAGAGAAGTCAACTTAGATCTCGATGATAGTACGAACAAAGCAATAAAAACTTTGGGCTTATCTTGGGTGCCCAAAACCGATCATTTTTGCATCAAAGTAAAATCTAACGAGCAGCAAGTAATTTCAAAACGTACAGCAACTTCTGAGTTGGCAAGATTGTTTGATCCTCTTGGCCTCCTACCTCCTGTTGTTGTCAAGGCGAAAATATTTATTCAACAATTGTGGCAACACCCATTCGATTGGGATGAGCAATTACCTGAAAATCTTCGTAAGGTCTGGGAATTCTTCAGAAAGGATTTGGAGACTTTGAACAAGTTTAAGGTACCTAGACATATATTCAGTGGTGAGGTTCCTGTAAAAACACAATTACACGTATTTTCTGACGCATCTGAGGGGGCCTTCGGTGCGGCCGCGTACATCCGTGCAGTGCTCCGTGATGGACGAATAGTCGTGCGCAAAATCAAAGGTGGCTCCGTTAAAACAACAAACACTTTCTCGATTAGAGTTATGTGCCGCAGTTGTAGCAGCTAAACTTGCTCAAAGAGTGAAAGTTGACTTAAAATTGCAGAATCAGCCTATGTTTTTGTGGACCGATTCTGAGATTGTATTTTCCTGGATAAGTTCACAATCATCCTCTTATAAAACATTCGTGGCTAATAGAGTTTCAACGATCCACTCATTAAAAATTGCTGAACAATGGCGCCATGTAAAATCAGCGGACAACCCTGCTGATATTTTATCGCGAGGACTTCAACCAAGCAACCTGCACACAAGTAGATTATGATTTCATGGACCAATGTTCCTTCATGTACAAGAAAATTTATGGCCGTTAAAATTTGTACCCCAGCTCTCCGAAACAAGCAACATTGAAAGGAAAAGTGTGAGTACAGCAACGGTGGTAGCGACTAACAGCGACATGATATACATGCTAACCCACAAAAATTCATTTAGAACCCTGCAGCGAATTGTGGCATACGTACTTCGGTTCGTAAATAACTCAAGGAAGTCCATGAATGATCGAGCAAAGCATACTTCGTTAACTCCAAAGGAACTGGACGACTCTCTCGTTGTTATAATTTGAACAATACAATTGTCAGATTTGTCTACAGAAATAAAACAACTTCAAGATGGCAAGGAGGTTAGTAAAAATAGCCCAATTAGTAGCCTAGCGCCATGCTTGGATGAAAGAGGTATTCTTAGAGTAGGAGGACGATTAGAACATTCCAACCTACAAGCAGATGCAAAACATCCAATAATTCTACCATACAATGATCCGCTTGTAAAATTATTATTTACTATGACACATGAAGATAACAAACACTGCGGTTCACAATCACTATTTTATATAATGAGACAGCGTTTTTGGCCAATAAAGGGAAAGATAACAGCTCGATCGGTGATTCAAAGATGCGTAAAATGCACTAGAGCACGACCACAATTACATCAAGAAATAATGGGAAACTTACCACAGACAAGAGTGGTTCCTGCTCGTCCATTCATAAATTCCGCCGTAGACTACTGTGGTCCATTCTGGATACATAACACAATCAGGCGGAGAAGGCCGACCAAGGCTTACATAGCCGTATTCTGTTGTTTCACAACAAAGGCAGTTCATTTAGAACTGCTGTCTGACATAACAACTGAGGCATTCATTGATGCCCTTAAAAGGTTCATTGCTCGTCGAGGACACTGCCAAAATATCTACTCCGACAACGCTACTAATTTCATCGGAGCAAAAAATCAATTAGCGGAATTATCTGAAAACATACAGTCCGCTAAGGCTCAAGAAACAATAATCTCCGCTTCCAGCACTAAGGGTATAAACTTCAATTTCATTCCACCGAGAGCACCACATTTTGGAGGCTTATGGGAGGCTGCGGTGAAATCGGCAAAACATCTTTTGATACGCAGTGTATCAACAGAATCGTTAACGCACGAAGAAATGGAAACAATAATTGTGGAAATCGAAGCCATTTTAAATTCGCGCCCCTTAACGCCAATCTCGAATGATCCAGATAGTCTTGAAGCACTGACACCTGGTCATTTTCTCATCGGTGAGCCGCTTGTGTCCCAAGTAGACAGTCGAGCCGAAACCCGTAATATGTCAAGTTTGTCTCATTGGAAGTTGATTTCGCATATAAAGCACCAATTCTGGAAAAGATGGTCAACAGAATACTTAACCGAACTACAACAGCGTTTCAAATGGAAAAAAAATCTGGCAATCTCAAAAAGGGAGACATGGTTATTTTCAATGAAGACAATCTACCTACAATGAAGTGGCCATTAGTGAGAGTTGTTCACTTGTATTCTGGTGATGACGGGGCTGTGAGAGTAGCTGAAGTTAAAACGGCAACAGGAGTGTTTAAACGATCCATTCACAGACTGGCGCCATTACTCCAAGAAAACGAAAATCAAACACCATTGGAAGAAGAACCGTCATTTTTACAACCGAGGTAGAGTTATCATGATCTCACTCCATCAAAAAGACCCAAGATCGCAAAAGGTCCATAATACTTGCAACCGTTCTGCAGTCCTGGAAATTTCATCAAAAATTTTATAATGGCAAATAATCTACACCCAAAGCAGCTCCACGAGCCACGGTTGATGTTGCAGAACCCTGAGGACGTTGCTGTAATGTTTTGAACAAGATTCAACGCGCGGGAGAATGTTAAGATATGTAGTTATTGTTTAGTCTAATTGTTATTTTCATTACTTAATAAATTTTCTTATATATTTTTTTATATTAATATATAGGCCAGCTGGCAATAACCTTTAATTGCAATTTTATATTTATTTATTAATTTAATAAATTCGCTTATTCAACTTATAGAATTTTATATTAATATATAGGTCTGCTGGCAATAAACTTTAATTACAATTTTATTTATTTGCTTTTTCAACCTATTCACTATTCATATTAATATCAATTGCATGTTAACAAATAAGGTATTATTAATTATTAAAAAATCAGTTAAGCATTTTTTAGTCCAATATGTAAGTTTTGCTTGATTTGTAATTCAATGTTGGATTTCCGTATAACTAAGCATTTTTCTTTAATGTATTAATTATATTTAAACGGAAGTAAAATAAAGTTTTATTTAGAGTTTTATGCTACGGCAATTCTATTGTTTTATTGTTCAACACTGTCCTTCAAGTTTCCAAGTGCTTGCAAGGAACAGAAACGTAAATTAGTGAAGACCTAAATTTATGTGTTTAGACCACCAAGCACTAATTCACTCACATTAAACACTTTGGGAACAGTAGGACGCAATCACCGTGTTCTAAATGAATATTTTCTAAATTTCGTAGAAGACAACAGTTGGCACGAATGGATACCATACTTTGCTTTCGCTTTTAACACAACTCCTAACATTGATACTAATTATACACCCTTTGAGTTGCTATATGGAAAACTTCCCAGACTACCAGGTGACGAATTAAGAAGTCGTCTTTCCTAAAAAGATTTACAACCTACACAACTATTTGAGTGAACTAAAAATTAGACTTCGTTACTCATTGAAAAGCAAGAGATATAATTTTAAAAGCAAAAAATAAAAGAAAATTTGAATTTGAAAGAAAACAGAATAAAAGAGAACTAAATATTGGAGACTTAGTTTTAGTAAAAGCCGAGAATAGAAAAAACTCGAGCCTCCATATAAAATACTGGATACATATGATTTAAAAGTAACTATAGAAATAGATAAATCAAAAGTTAAAAGTATACATAAGAATAATTTAAAAAGATTTATTTCATAAGTGCATATTAAGAAAATTTAATGTAATAATATGTTTATGTCTGTACACTTATGAGCAACACTATATGTAACATAAAACCTAGAAGTAAAATTGTTGAATAAAATTAAATAAACAGAAAAATTTGTTAATGTTTAAAATTGCAATGTTTAAGAATTGAAATTCAACAAATAATTTTGTCGTGAGAACTTTGTTTATGTGAAATAATTTTTTGTATCTAGAATATCATTTGGATATTCAGCAATATTGTATTGAATACTGACTATTAGGGTATTTTACTATATAAGCCGCTATTTTTGTTCAATAAAACCAGAATTAATCTAAGAACAAAACTAAACACTTGTTTTTATTTCGGTTCTCAAAAAGGGCATTTTAATGCTCGGCTAATACGGCAGAAGTGCTTAGAAATACTTAGCCTTCTTTTTATTTTGACACTTACATTTTTCCTAACACCACTTTTAAAACACATCAGAAGTATATTCAAAAAATATATAAAGTAGTAATCGTATTTAGTTATTCTGATGATATGACGCATATTATGAACAACAATATAAAAACGTGTGCTTGGGAAACAGTATATAGAGCGAAAAAATGAATCAATGGATATTGATTATATTGATTTATTTTAAAAATTACTTACGGGATGGCAATAGACAATTATTTTTATACTGTTTGTATTAGTTTGTAAATATTTGTTTATTACTTAATTTACTTTTAATAGAATCAAAGAGATATATTTAAAACGGAAGTATTAAATCTTTAAATTGGTATAGTATCTTGTTATATGAATATACCGAAATGTATCTTTTTATTGAGAAGAAACTCTGAAACAAAAATCTACAGTTGAAAAATTTAAGAGTTTCTCTGATAATGATTTTCTGTTTCTGTTTTCTGTTTAATGAAATTAAAAGCTCAACTGAGCGACCCATACAAAAGCACGTATATTATTCTGCTTCTCACATGCAACATCATCAAATATCATAATTGAATTAGTTTTAGCTCCGTTGAAGTACTCATATTTCGGCTGATATAAGAATTTTGAGTATAAATAGATGTTTTCAAACTTGAGTCCGGTAGGACTTTCTACTAAGCCAATCATAACATTAGTCGTTCCACAACTTCACGGTCACACTATTAGAACCCTAATAGAATTGGGTAAGAGTGAGCTGTGTTTTATTTTTAAAGTGATGTTCGATGAATCATCAATATTACGAACCAAAATATTTTAGTTTTATTTTTGAAAGAGGTAAATGCTGAATCTTCTAATTCAAGGTTTTCCGAATACATATCTAGTTGAAAGGATTCTTAAATAAAAGAAGATAAGGTATATGGTAAATGGTTGGGATTTCCTAATCAACACAACTCTTGGTTAAGTAAAGATGAACTATTGTAGTTGGAAGAAAAGGAACAACAAAATTATTATTTTTTTAGGTATCAATATAATTTAAAACCCCGAAGAATAAAGAAGTCATGTATAAAACAACGGTATCGTAGTAAACTTTAGAACCATAATACTATTTAGACAGTATGAACTATTGCTCATTTTCTTTTGAAAATGTGAAAGTCATTTTAGGGATACAGACAATCTTATTTATTGACTATATCACATAAAAGATAGAAATTTTTTAATTTAAGTATGTGATTGAGGTTTCTGATCATTTTGATCAAGTATCTGATACGTTAGATTGCTCATATAATCAGGTTTGAATTAAGTTCACCTTTACTGATGTCTAAGAAAAAGGTTTCAACGACTTTTGTATAAGCAAGACATATTTACTTCATATATTGCTCTAATATATGTATAATGTGTATACATTGATTGTATCCTCATTCACATACTTTTACATGTAGAAGTATTGAAATGTTCAAAATATAACCTAGTTATGCTTCTCTTCGTTTCATGTTTTACTTTAATCAATATAACCATAATAAGGTAAATATTTCTTATTAATTATTAAATCATATTGGGATTTTTTGTTTGCTCTTAAATTGATTTAATTCTATATGTCTGATTATTTTTTATATTAAATTTTTGTAGATTTTTTTATATTTGATTCACATTTAATGTAACATTTCATTCGCTCATGTATAGTCTTGTCCCCTTAATGTTTTGTGCTACAGTTATTGGTTTATTTATATTGTTTTTAAGGTGTAATAGTTAAATAACCTTATTGATGCTTTTAATTTCATGCAATCTTTGGTGTTATCCAATGAATATCATAATCAAAATTATTGCTGTCATATTTAGTTTCTTTACATTCTTATAAGTTTATCATTCTGTTTAATTTATGTTTACGCTCTTCCTTTTAAGTAAATCTGAATAAATTGTTTTCTAACGGTTCATTCGAAGTGTTCTTTTAGGCTTATTTAACTGAACTTAACTTTTTTAAGTAAGTTTCTCTAAAAGTTTTTCTTGCAATTCTTGATTGTAGAGTTATTAAAAGTATTACTAAAGAATTTCTTTATAGATAATAAGGATTTTCAAGTATCACTGTCTTCACTAAATATTATGCTAGGGAATTTTCTAGAGGAAAAAACACTCCTTGATGTACGATCATAGGGAAGCGGTGCTATTCTTCAAATCAATGATAAAAGAAAATGGAGATTTTGGTGCTATCTGTGGTACTTTGATGGGCGGTGTTGGCATCACTATTATGCAAATGTCAAAGATAGAAAAGACGTCTTCAAAAGGTAAAAAGCTTAAGAGTTTTGGCGGTGAAGTAGTTAACAAGTATTTTATTGTATTTTAGTAATAGAAGTAAATTGATGAATTTAAATAAATAATAATTAATATTGAAGTTGAATATTAAAGGTGTTATGTTATTTCATTAAACACAACATAATTGTGGCGACGAGGATTACAAAAAAAATTATAAAAACAAACAGTATACATAGTTGTGAATTTTCCCCACGTGTCCTTTTAGCTACTTCCACCGTCTCTTTTCAAAATCAAAAATTAAAGCAAAAAATAATAAATATCTAGCATGACCGACAAATGCCTAGAAATGCTAACAAAGCTTCTCCAAAACCATGACGCAATACTTCAGAACTTATGCAGAAAAACGAGGCGAAAAACATAACCACTGCGTTCCATCTCTCAACTCAAATTGCTGAATTTTGCTACGACGCAGAATCAGGAGTATTCTTTAAATCATGGTACAGCAGGTATGAGCAGCTTTTTAAAGAAGATGGTAAAAATCTTGATGACTCTACAAAAGTGAGAATACTTTTGCGTAAAATTCATACATCAAATTACGAGAAGTACTCGAACTTGATTTTGCCAAAGATGACAAACGATTTTACCTTCGATGAAACTGTGCAAAAACTTATCTATTTATTCGGACCGAAGAAATCATTGTTTCATCATCGGTATGAATGCCTCCAGCTAGAGAAAAATGAAGCAGAAGATTTCACTACACACGGCAGCAAAGTTAACAAACTTTTTGAAAGTTTCGAGCTGCCAAAAATATCAGCAGACGAGTTCAAGAGCTTTATTTTTATACTTGGGTTGAGGACAGCGCGTGATAAAGAAATCCGCACACGTCTTCTGTCAAAATTAAATGATGGCACACTCAAGGGGATTGAGAAGCTTATAGCTGAATGTCAAATGCTTATTAGTTTAAAAGTCGGACGCCAATTTAATTGAGAAGGCCAGCACGTCAAAAGCTTTCGTCAATTATGTAAAACAAACACAACGAGCTAAAAAGAGTCCAACAAACTCACATCAAGGACAAGCGGGAAGCGGCAAATTTGCTGACAGATCGTCTAACCCTCCACGCACACCGTGCTGGGCGTGCGGCGGAATGCACTACATGAAATACTGTCAGTACAGAGGTCACAGGTGTAAGCAATGTACACGGATTGGGCCCAAGGAAGTCTATTGTGGCTGTTTCCCAAACAAACAGTCAAGCAAGATAAGTACTTTTCCTAAACCTAAGTCTGAACTATCAAGCCAACATCCACGGCACATAATGCAGACAGGCGACATTAGTTTGAAAAGTGTGTTAATGACATAAATCTTCTTTTAATAGATTTCATAGAAAAATTTAATCTATGGGACGTTCCCCTACGCGAAGTTTGCAATCACATCACAGAAGATCAGGCATCAATACCCTCTGTCGAATTGCGATTCCAAGAATTGTTTAAAGGCAGTCTGGACATGTGTACTAAGGCGAAAGTTTAGCTTCATCTCAAGCAGGGCGTGAAACCCGTTTTCAGACCAAAACGTCCAGTAGCTTATTGAGTGTTGCCACTCGTAGATAAAGAATTACAGAGACTTAAAAATTTAGGAATTATATCCCCCGTAGAATATTCTGTCTGGGCGGCGTTATAAAGAAAAAGTGGGTAACGTTAGAATCTGTGCATATTACTCAAGAGGGCTAAATGAAGCGCTCCACCTAATTCAATTTCTGCTTCCACGACCAGAAGCAATTTTTGCGAAAATCGGAAATGGTAAGGTTTTCAGCCATATCGACCTTTCGGATGCTTTCTTAAAAGTCGAAATCGAAGAAGATTCGCGTAAGATGCTCACTATCAATACGCATCGCGGACTTTTTACATTCAATCGCCTACCTCCAGGCATAAAATCCGCTCCGGGAGCATTTCAACAAATTATGGCATCCATGGTCGATGATATAGACGGTGTTGCTACGTACATGGATGACATAATCGTCTCAGGCACTAGCGAAGCAAATCATGATGTACATCTAAAAAGAGTTCTCGAGAGAATCAAGGATTTCGGGTTTACACTTAAAATTGAAAAATGTAAATTTGGCATGCGGTCTGTCCGATATCTTGGCCAAGTCATTAATAAGGATGGCCTTCGGCCCGACCCTGCCAAAGTCGAGGCCATAACAAACATGCCGCCACCATCCGATCAGGCAACCCTACAGTCATATCTGGGCGCAGTAAATTATTACGGCAAGTATGTCAGAAAAATGCATGAGCTGCGCCGGCCGTTAGATGCACTTCTCCTCAAAAATGCTGTATGGAAGCGGACGGCTCACGGTGGCTGAAAATCGTTTTTCATTGGCCAAAAGTCTTTTTTTTTTTTTGTCACCGATTTTTAAAATTTTTACGCCCTTTTGCAGCTAATATATCCAGATTAAGGTAGCCAAAAAATTAGGTTAAACTATTGATAATTGTGAGCGTGCCATGCTGTCAAACTCAACGGTTTTTTTAATTTCAGAAAAAGGTGTTTTTCTTTTGTTTTTTATAAAAAATAAATGGTTACTACTCGCAAGCTATCATCGATAATGGCCTGCTGTATTTTTTATAATGTTGGTAGGATTATAGTCTTTAGTTTTTGTAAGTGGTCAGAGCTCTAGCGTGTAATATTAAGGGCGTTACGGAATATTTATGAAACTACTATATTTTTCTAAAATTTAAACTTTAGTGGAATAGAACTTCTAGGGAACAAAAGGGAACAAGAAATGTATACCACCCGGAGAAAGGTGAAAGTGTCCTCTTTACCGCTATATATACTTTTGCACCCGTGACGAGCCGTGTGTAGAACACTTTTTTCATTTTAATGAAATTACTCCAAAGTACTCGTATACAATGGTGTATATAATTTTCACTTTTTTGCCTAAAAGTTTATGTTTTTTACTTTAGACTACGTAAAACTAAAAAAATTAAATATAATACCTGCGAAAGAGTTTAATGGCTTTGTTTTGATCAGCCAAAGATTGGTAATAAAATTATCACAAATTATCACAAAATTCTATAGTAAACATATGATCTGTTTCTAAATTTACCTGTTATCAAATGTTAGGGTCAACCAAAGTCATAAGCAATTTTATAACAATAATCGGGACATTAAACCACTAAAAATAAAAAAACAACCCAACAACAACAACAAATATTGGCGAGATACTAATCAGTTTTACATGATATTAAGGTCTGAACAACATGTGCAGTTTTGTGCAATTTAAGCACTACCTGCTATGAAATTAAAGATCAATGTGTAAATAACATGTATCTAAAAATGTATAAAACTACGGATTCGATAAGGGATTACTCAGTAATAAGCAATACAGTACAACCAACCCCAATTAAACCAAGTCCCGACAAAATCATTAGATAATACCGATGCATATGAATTTGGATTATCACCACTACATGCAAGAATACGACTTATGGAACACATACTAAAAATCAGTTATGATTTGGATTTCGGGTCTTCAGGATCAATAAGAAACAACGAAACCAACAAAGAGTTAAGAAGTTCAAAAAAGAAACATGTTCAAGATGAATATCGCAAATTTGGATTGATTATAGATCAGCCAAAACAAGGGTCAGGCAATACAAATGATGGCAATACCGCAAGAAGATTCTTTTCAGATCCAGAAACAGTATCTGAAATAACAGGAGTGGATTTAAACCTTATTTTCAGATTTGAAATAATCCTAGAAGTACTTGCGTGCAATGAAGAAATTGACTCTAGAAAATTTGGAGGTTATGCTAAGGAAACTGCAAAAATATATACAACCAATACCCATGGAAAAATATTTCTGCAACAGTTCACAAAATCCTTTATCATGGAGAAGATGTCATTAAATATCATTTGGTGCCACTTGGAGATCTATCAGAGGAGGCTCAGGAAAAAAGGAACAAGGATTACAGATTTTATAGAGAGCACAATAATAGAAAAATTTCACGAAATGAAGATCTATTTAATATATTATTGGCAACGTCAAATCCGTTCATCTCCAGTATTCGAAGTCAATGGAAAGTGGAACATCGGGATTTAGATGAAGAAGCTACTAAAGAACAGAGATAGCACAGAACAAAATATGGAATATTTGCAATCAATATTTGAGTCAAATGAATAATAATTATAATTGCCTTTCATTGTTATTTAAGTACGAAAAACATAGTATTAGTAAAAAATAATAATAAACGAACCTACCATTGTTACAAATGCTATTAAAATTTATTGCAGTTTTTATTTTTAAAATGTTTTTAAAATTATCAAATTTGACAGCAAAAAAGAATAAATTTTTCTGTAGTAATAGCAATATTTTTTGATAATATTATTAACGTTTTTTTTTTAAGTGCAACTATTCTTTGAGTGTAAACAAATTTGCAAATTTGTCAGCAAAAAATTTTAAATTTTTCTGTAATAGCAAAATCTCCAGTTGATTTTACTATTTTTTCAGTGTAAAATTTTTTTAAGTGTAATATTAAAAAAATTCCATTATTACAAAAAATATTTATAATTATTATTAATTTCCAAATATTAAAGTTTTTAATAAATAAAAAAATAATAAACCCATATTTCACTCTAAAAGTTAAAAAAATTCAAAAGTTCAACTTTGACCTAGAATTCCTTAAAAAGTCCTCAATCAATTTTAATGTAATTTAAACTGAGTCAAGCTGAACTAAATATCTATCCAATAAAATAAAAATTACTTCAATATTTTGATCGGTTCAAAAGTTACAGAATTTTGGCCAATGAAAAACGATTTTCAGCCACTGTGCGGCTGAGTGTCAGCGATCTTTCAACAAATTTAAAGATATCCTTAAGTAAGATCTTCTCCTAACGCATTTTGACCCACATGTAGACATCGTCGTGGCCGCTGACGCATCCAATGCAGGCATTGGGGCATGGATATACCACAGGTACGACGACAAGTCTAGCAAAGCTATCAGTCACGCTTCAAGATCGTTGACAAAGGCACTCACCCTTAGATTGTATGATTTCAACATTGAATACATATCAACAAACAATTTGGGCTACGCTGACATACTTTCGCGGTTAAGTAACGAGCACATCAGGCCAGATGAAGAATTTGTATTTGCCTCAATTCAAGCAGAAAACGATATTGGTCGAGTTGAAGATGACATACTGCGGGAATTACCAGTAACGCACACCATGGTCCAGAGAGCTACTCAGCAGTCAGAATCGCTGCAGGAAATTATACATCATGTTCAAAGCAGCTGGCCTACAGCGGCAGAAAGCATTGATTCCGACGCCCACAGTTTCTACAAATATAAAGATGGTTTTTACGTCATAAACAATTGTCTAATGTATGGAGAACGTCTAGTCATACCACGTAAGTACAGAAACCGCATATTGCAACAGCTTCAGAAGGGGCATCAACGAATGCAACGAATGAAGACGATAGCAAGGATTTAGTTAGAAATTGCAATAAGTGCGCAAGTGTCGCCAAATCGCCCCCTAAGACGCTACTTGAGTCATGGAAAACACCAGATGGTCCATGGAAGCGTGTACACGTTGATTACGCTGCACTGTGGCTGAAAATCGTTTTTCATTGGCCAAAACTCAAATTTTTTTTTGTCACCGATTTTTAAAATTTTTACGCCCTTTTGCAGCTAATATATCCAGATTAAGGTAGCCAAAAAATTAGGTTAAACTATTGATAATTGTGAGCGTGGCATGCTGTCAAACTCAACGGTTTTTTTAATTTCAGAAAAAGGTGTTTTTCTTTTGTTTTTTATAAAAAATAAATGATTACTACTCGCAAGCTATCATCGATAATGGCCTGCGGTCTTTTTTATAATGTTGGTAGGATTATAGTCTTTAGTTTTTGTAAGTTGTCAGAGCTCTAGCGTTTAATATTAAGGGCGTTACGGAATATTTATGAAACTATTATATTTTTCTCAAATTTAAACTTTAGTGGAATAGAACTTCTAGGGAACAAAAGGGAACAAGAAATGTATACCACCCGGAGAAAGGTGAAAGTGTCCTCTTTAACGCTATATATACTTTTGCACCCGCGACGAGCCGTCTGTAGAACACTTTTTTCATTTTAATGAAATTACTCCAAAGTACTCGTATACAATGGTGTATATAATTTTCACTTTTTTGCCTAAAAGTTTATGTTTTTTACTTTAGACTACGTAAAACTAAAAAAATTAAATATAATACCTGCGAAAGGGTTTAATGGCTTTGTTTTGATCAGCCAAAAATTGGTAATAAAATTATCACAAATTATCACAAAATTCTACAGTAAACATATGATCTGTTACTAAATTTACCTGTTATCAAATGTTAGGGTCAACCAAAGTCATAAGCAATTTTATAACAATAATCGCGACATTAAAGCACTAAAGAAAAAAAAATAACCCAACAACAACAACAAATATTGGCGAGATACTAATCAGTTTTACCTGATATTAAGGTCTGGACAACATGTGCAGTTTTGTGCAATTTAAGCACTACCTGCTATGAAATTAAAGATCAATGTGTGAATAACATGTATCTAAAAATGTATAAAACTACGGATTCGATAAGGGATTACTCAGTTAATCCTCTAAGTGTACGGATAAAACATAACAGACGCAAATAAAAATATTCAGAAAAATATGGAGAGCTTCAGTTATAAAGAACTGGCCGAAGAGTATTTTAGAAACAAAAACCAGGAAGATGTTCTTAGTTAAGTTAAAATAAAATTAAACTTAAATTCGTGTAGCACCGAAATGGAAGAGGAATTATCTAATTTCGTCAAAGCACTAAAAAAACGCTACAAAGAAGTTCGCTACAGTAAACAAAACTTTTATATAAAAAGTGCAAACTGGTTAGAAGGCCAACTTACTGTCGCTGCAGAAACAGCAAAGCAAGATAAGGCTGGAAGACCACACAAATCATTGGACAACTGCAGCGATAGAACTAAGAGGCGGAAACTTAAAGATATCAACGATGCAATTGGTTGTACAAATATAAAAGAATCTTTCCTACATCACAGAACCAATTAACAAAAGTGGATATCATTGAAAAAGTTGTTAAAGCTAGGCCAGTGAGAACAAAACAGATTCTTAAAAGTATACCAACTCCGAGTGATGCAATACAGTATACAAATGAGGAGGCATTAGCATTATTTCTGGATTTGAAATTAACAAAACAGCAATATATAGCTCAGACTGCGTGCGATTGAAAAAGGTTCAAATATGTATCCAGCATATCATTACATAACCGCTGCTAAAATGGACTGTTTGCCATCAAAGGACACTATTACAATCACACCAATTTCGGCAGAGGTACAACTACAATCTCTACTTGATCACACAGCCGAACGCTTGCTACAATCAATAACAGGAAATGAGTTAAAGAAATGTGGAAACACAAAGTTAATTCTTTTTTGTAAATGGGGATGTGATGGTTCTTCGGGACAAAAACAATACAAACAAGCTGTATGTGAAAATATATCGGACTCAGATATGTTCATGGTATCATTTGTACCATTGCGATTGAAAAAGATTTTGGAAGATTCAGATCCTTCGACTAGTACAACGCAAACAATGGATATTTGGAAAAATGAGACACCATCTTCTACGAAATACTGCAGGCCAATCAAATTTGAATTCAAAAAAGAAACTCATGATGCCATTAGCAAAGAAGTTAGTGATATCAAGACCCAAATTGCAACACTACAGCCATTACAATTACAGTTAGATGGGCAGCAAATTGAAGTAAGCTACCAATTAGTGCTGACAATGATAGATGGAAAAGTAGGTCAGGCTTTGACTAACACGAAGGCTGCATCCAGCTGCATTATATGCCAAGCAACATCAACCCAATTAAACCAAATACCGATAAAATCATTAGATATTACCGATGCATATGAATTTGGATTATCACCACTACATGCAAGAATACGACTTATGGAACACATACTAAAAATCAGTTATGATTTGGATTTCGGGTCTTCAGGATCAATAAGAAACAACGAAACCAACAAAGAGTTAAGAAGTTCAAAAAAGAAACATGTTCAAGATGAATATCGCAAATTTGGATTGATTATAGATCAGCCAAAACAAGGGTCAGGCAATACAAATGATGGCAATACCGAAAGAAGATTCTTTTCAGATCCAGAAACAGTATCTGAAATAACAGGAGTGGATTTAAACCTCATTTTCAGATTTAAAATAATCCTAGAAGTATTTGCGTGCAATGAAGAAATTGACTCTAGAAAATTTGGAGATTATGCAAAGGAAACTGCAAAAATATATACAACCAACTACCCATGGAGAAAACAGTTCACAAAATCCTTTATCGTGGAGAAGATGTCATTAAATATCATTTGGTGCCACTTGGAGATCTATCAGAGGAGGCTCAGGAAAAAAGGAACAAGGATTACAGATTTTATAGAGAGCACAATACTAGAAAAATTTCAAGAAATTCAACAAATGAAGATCTATTTAATATATTATTGGCAACGTCAGATCCGTTTATCTCCAGTATTCGAAATCAATGGAAAGTGGAACATCGGGATTTAGATGAAGAAGCCAAAAAACTACTAAAGAACAGAGATAGCACAGAACAAAATATGGAATATTTGCAATCAATATTTGAGTCAAATGAATAATAATTATAATTGCCTTTCATTGTTATTTAAGTACGAAAAACATAGTATTAGTAAAAAATAATAATAAACGAACCTACCATTGTTACAAATGCTATTAAAATTTATTGCAGTTTTTATTTTAAAATGTTTTTAAAATTATCAAATTTGACAGCAAAAAATAATAAATTTTTCTGTAGTAATAGCAATATTTTTAGATAATATTATTAACGTTTTTTTTAAGTGTAACTATTCTTTGAGTGTAAACAAATTTGCAAATTTGTCAGCAAAAAATTTTAAATTTTTCAGTAATAGCAAAATCTCCAGTTGATTTTACTATTTTTTTCAGTGTACAATTTTTTTAAGTGTAACATAAAAAAAATTCCATTATTACAAAAATTATTTATAATTATTATTAATTTCCAAATATTCAATTTTTTTAATAAATAAAAAAATAATAATTCCATATTTCACTCTAAAAGTTAAAAAAAATTCAAAAGTTCAACTTTGACCTAGAATTCCTTAAAAAGTCCTCAATCAATTTTAATAAAATTTAAACTGAGTCAAGCTGAACTAAATATCTATCCAATAAAAAAAAAATTACTTCAATATTTTGATCGGTTCAAAAGTTACAGAGTTTTGGCCAATGAAAAACGATTTTCAGCCACTGTGCGCTGGTCCAATTGAAAGCACATATTTCCTCGTGGTTATAGACTCGTATTCAAAATGGCCAGAAATTTTTCCAACAAGCTCGACAACAGCAAGCAAAACAATTCAAATGCTAGAAACCGTTTGCGCTAGATTTGGTCTTCCCAAAACTTTAGTTTCCGATAACGGCACCCAATTCACTTCACCCAATCCAAAATATTTTGTGAGTATAATGGATTCGACCACGTCCGGACGGCACCGTATCACCCTCAGTCAAACGATCAAGCTGAAAGGTTCGTAGACACGCTCAAAAGATCACTTCAGAAAAATCAACGGGAAGGAGGCCTACTGGACGCCCTTCAAGTGTTCTTGTCTACTTACCGTACTACACTGAACCCGTGTACACCTATGTAAAAGTCTCCAGCAGACCTTATATTAGGATGGAAAATAAGAACACCACTAGACTTGTTGAAGCCAACTAACGTTCAGCAAAACAACGAATTCGATAAACGACAGGAAAATCAAAATAGCCAATTCAACGAATATCATAAGGCTAAATATCGTTAAATCTTAGTCGGAGACACCGTTGATGTAAAGGTCTATCGCAAAAATAAATTTGAATGGTCAACTGGCTTAGTGAAAGACAGAATAGGCAAGGTAATGTACAACGTTCTACTACACGATTCCAATAGGACTATAAGATCACACGCAAACCAAATGCAATTGCACCCAAAGCTTGTCGAAGGAACAGATACAGAACTGCCTTTGGATATTTTACGTGACGAGGCAAGGCAAGAAGTGCCCCAGCAATTGTCAATACCTCAGCAAATCTATAACGATCAAGGGTGCGAAGAAAATACACCAACGACAATTCGAAGACCGGCCAGAGACCGGGGACAAACCCAGAGGTTCAAGGATTTTGTTCTTTGATGAGTGAGGTATTGGCATCACTATTATGCAAATGTCAAAGATAGAAAAGTCGTCTTCAAAATAGTAAAAAGTATAAGAGCTTTGGCGGTGGAGTAGTTAACAAGTATTTTATTGTATTTTAGTAATAGAAGTAAATAATAATTAATAGTGAAGTTGATTATTAAAGGTCTTATGTTGTTTCATTAAACACAACAGGTGGTAAGGAGATTTTTTTATTGGCTGTTTTTGACATGAAGAAATTATGTAAATGTGATAAATATAATAAATATTTAGCATACATAAAGAAATAATATTAAACTAATAAAATATTTAAAAATTTAATAAAACTAAAAATATATTTTTTTTATTTTTATGATGTTTTAGGTAATTTAGAAAGAGGTTTGTATGAACACTGATAAGCGATATTTAAAAATAGTAATTATCTATATTTTCTTTAAAAATTATCTTCATTGAATGTATTTTGTTTTAGTATTTAAATTTGTTATTAATTTAGGTTGTTTTATGTTTTAAATGTTTTCTGCATAAAAATATAAATCATATTGATAATCATACCATATTGATGTATAATCTAAGTCTCTTTCTAATATGTATTCAAATACTAACCATACCTAACATAATCTAAATTGGAGCTTTAAAAATGGTTAAAACCATTCAAAGTTTCTCTCTGGTTGATAATGAGAGATATCATATTCATATAAGTGGTTTACATTTAAATAAATTAGATGTATAATTGTTTTATTAAATAAATATTACTTTAATATTTATTATTGTCTATTGAATATCGTCTACAAGATTCCATAATATATTCCCTAATATTTTGTTTAATAAAATTATTGATAAATATTAAAAAACTTTTAATTTTTTCTGATGTTTTGGTAAGATCTTGTGCATTATTGAAGAGGGTCAAAGTTGTAGATGCATTCACTTTTAGGACTTACTAAATTATTACATACATTAGGTGTCCTAGTCAACATTTTGAATATTTCTCGCTATGTAATTCTCAATCCGTAATATAATAACACTCAGAAAGATTTCCAGAATCAAACTATGTTTTGAGTTTAAAATTCAAAAAAATGTATAGAAAAGTGATTTTTAGAAATAGTATATAAACTCCTAACTTTGTTATTCAATTGTCCAACACATTTTATTTTATGATTATTTTTATGTAAAGGATATATAGTATATCCCATATAAAAAGTATTGTAGAATTTTGAGAATGTTTTATTAAATGCTGTTGTTTTCAAACAAGCAGCTTCATATATATTAATTCTACATAGCAAAATCAAAAATTCCTGACCTTCCTTAACAAAAAGAATGTTTCCCAAACTCTTTAATGTAGTAATCCGCAGTCAATAAAATAATTTTTAAAGTAAATGAACAAATCAATGTGATAGGATGCAAAATCAAGCGATATACTTGAGATTATTGTCAAAAATATATTAGTAAGTAAAAATTAATAAAAAAAATGTTTTGGTTTAACTGAGTAGAACTATCATGTAGTTAAACAACTTCAATATAATTCACTCTGCACAACAAAATTAAAAAATTTTTTTGGTACGCTTAAAAAAAACTGAGAGAAGTACAAATCAATCGCCACCCATAGCAATGGAGAAATCAACACACACAAAACTTTTTAACTGTATATTTTTGTTTCAGAGTTTCTTCTCAATAAAAAGATACATTTCGTTATATTCATATAACAAGATACTATACCAATTTTAAGATTTATTTATTTATTCCTTTCTAAATATATCTCTTTGATTCGATTGAAAGAAATTAAGTAATAAATAAATATATATTTACAAACTAATACAAACAGAATAAAATTAAATCTCAATTGCCATCCCGTAAGTAATTTTTAAAATAAATCAATATAATCAATATCCATTGATTCATTTTTTTGCTCTATATAATGTTTCCCAAGCACACGTTTTTATATTATTATTCATAATATTCTTCATATCATCAGAATAACTAAATAATAAAAATAATTTTTTTAATATACTTGTGATCTTTTTAATCTAACAATATTTTTCAGCACAATATTTTCAGCCTCCATCCCTTTAATGAAATTTCATAATATTGTGAAATTCAAATTACTTTGTCTAATAAAATCAAGATTGTGCATGATTTAACATGATCAGGCACTGTACACTTGTGAAATTAAAATTTTGTATACATAAACAAACAAATATAATATGAAATATAATCCTAAAAATCTGCTCTATAGAGCACGAACGAATCTGTATAAATAAATTAACATATAAATTCAATACTATGTGATAGAGTTCATAAATGACTTACAATTAAATGTCAGCATTAAATATTTCTCTTCCTCCACATCAACAGCAAAGGATACAATCAATGAAGACGTAATATGTATACACACATGTATAAATACAGCACATAACACTGTTTTATATCATGCTTATAAACAACAACTAACAAACAACATCAATACAACGATATTAAATCTATCACAACTAAGATACACACATCCAGATAAAGAAGTGATGATGTCATACATCCATGATATAAACAGATATACATACAATCTCTACATCCACACAAACTTTCACGGTCAACCATACATATGCTCTCTCACACAACCATACATTTCCATAACTCAAGTACGTGACCGTATTACCATCTACTCAAGTGCCAGGGTGCGGGTTTATCGGTGGGTGTTTTGATAGGGGTGTTCGGATAGTGGTGCACCTGGTAGGGTTATCCGAACTATCATTTAACACAATCAGTTTAAACTTAACAAAAAATTTTTATATACATTTTTGAACACACGAATATCAAGCCATATTCGTTCAATATAGAAAATTTTTCGATTCAATTTGTTATGCGGTTTAAAATTATGTTGCTAAATTTTTGGCAAAGGGTATCATTTAATGATGTCACGGTAATTTGAAGCGCAATTGGGATGACCTTTTTTAAAAGCCGTATTAATAAGGCGGTATTGAAGCTTGTTGGAATATTTTCGTGTAAAAATATGTAATAGAGAACTGAAAGTATTTTTGAAGCAAATTTATAAAATTCATAGCTTATACCGTCATTACCAGGGTACTTATTTAGTTTTAACGATCTTAATACTGATGACAACTCAAATATCTATATTGGGGAAACGAGAAAAGCATCAATATAATATGACATAAGCCTGTGAATTTCAATTATTTTGTTTGTATTTTGCAATATATTTTTAAAATGTATACAAAATCATATGCAGTTATATTGATTATTTATTTATTTAATCATGGTCTATGGACTAAAACCCTTACAGAGCAATAATATAATGTACATACAAATAATAAATGTTTTCTTGATTTCATATTATTAGCGAAATTTCACCATGCTTTACTGCTGCTAATCAAATTAAGGCGTTGCAAATTTTCATTATTATAATCATGTTTTCTTTTTGGACAAATATCAAGATACTTACATTTAGCAGAATTATATTTTGATTTGTTTACCTTACTCTATAATATTTTACTGCTTTTAAGTAGTGTTTGTGAGGCTGCGGGGGCACTTTTTCCATACAAACCGGTGGTTCATGATTGGCTGGGAAACGTGCCCGTAAAAATTATGTTTGAATTGTTGAAATGCGGTTTCCATCTTTGGATAATTGTATTAGGGGGTTAAAAAAAGTATAGGTAATTTCTTTTGTTGTAGAGTTTCACATATCTGAATTGAGTGTCCGTCCTGACTTGAATTTCCGTCTAGGAGAGATAAAAATGTATAGGTAAATTTTTTTGTTAAGTTTCACATGTCCGAATTGAATGTCCGTCCAGAAAACCTTTAGCCGGGCACCTCTATCCAATCACCACCACCCGAATCCCCCTTTTCAGATACACCTATCCGAACATACCTACCGGGACCTCCTACTGGAAATGTGGTCTCCATCTTTGGTGGATTGTATGAAAGAGTTTGTGTATGTGTGTTTATATCTATGTTTGTTTGAAGAAGTATGTGTGAGGTGTGTGTGTTTGCTTGACTGTGTTGTGGGTATACATCTGTGTTTGTTTGAAATGTGTGTGTGTGCGTGTCTGTGTGTGCGTGGCTATTCTCTGTAGTAAATAAAATAATCGGTTGATAAAAAACACTAACTATAAACTAACTATTTTACAAATGACTACAAATTGGTTTAAATCTCATGCATATATCAAACAAACATATTGCATAGAAACACACGTAAGAAATAAATAAAAGCAAAATAAGTAAATGAAAAGAAAATAAGAAAACAAAAGAAGCATGCCATGAGCTTTTTTGTGAAGATGATGTGAAAAATAATTATTTTAGTTTGCATCCAGAAAAGCAATCCTTACGTGAACAATTAGGAGAGAAATAAGCCGTCGCACAGTGGCTGAAAATCTTTTTCATTGGCCAAAAGTCTAATTTTTTTTTGTCACCGATTTTTAAAATTTTTACGCCCTTTTGCAGGTAATACATCCACATTAAGGTAGCCAAAAAATTAGGTTAAACTATTGATAATTGTGAGCGTGGTATGCTGTCAAACTCAACGGTTTTTTTAATTTCAGAAAAAGGTGTTTTTCTTTTGTTTTTTATAAAAAATAAATGGTTACTACTCGCAAGCTATCATCGATAATGGCCTGCGGTCTTTTTTATAATATTGGTAGGATTATAGTCTTTAGTTGTTGTAAGTGGTCAGAGCTCTAGCGTTTAATATTAGGGGCGCTACGGAATATTTATGAAACTGCTATATTTTTCTCAAATTTAAACTTTAGTGGAATAGAACTTCTAGGGAACAAAGGGAAACAAGAAATGTATACCACCCGGAGAAAGGTGAAAGTGTCCTCTTTACCGCTATATATACTTTTGCACCCGTGACGAGCCGTGTGTAGAACACTTTTTTTCATTTTAGTGAAATTACTCCAAAGTACTCGTATACAATGATGTATATAATTTTCACTTTTTTGCCTAAAAGTTTATGTTTTTTTACTTTAGACTACGTAAAACTAAAAAAATTAAATATAATACCTGCGAAAGGGTTTAATGGCTTTGTTTTGATCAGCCAAAAATTGGTAATAAAAATATCACAATAGGTTCTACAGTAAACATATGATATCTTTCTAAATTTACCTGTTATCAAATGTTAGGGTCAACCAGTCATAAACAATTTTATAAGAATAATCGGAACATTAAACCACTAAAGAAAAAAAACAACCCTACAACAACAACAAATATTGGCGAGATACTAATCAGTTTTACCTCATATTAAGGTCTGGACAACATATGCAGTTTTGTTCAATTTAAGCACTACCTGTTATGGAATTAACGATCAATGTGTGAATAACATGTATCTAAAAATGTATAAAACTACGGATTCGATAAGGGATTACTCAGTAATAAGTTAATCCTCTAAGTGTACGGATAAAACATAACACGCAAATAAAAATATTCAGTTATAAAGAACTGGCCGAAGAGTATTTTAGAAACAAAAACCAGGAAGATGTTCTTTGTTACGTTAAAATTAGACTTAAATTCGTGTAGCACCGAAATGCAAGAGCAATTATCTAATTTCGTCAAAGCACTAAAAAACGCTACAAAGAAGTTCGCTACAGTAAACAAAACTTTTATATAAAAAGTGCAAAGTGGTTAGAGGGCCAACTTACTGTCGCTGCAGAAACAGCAAAGCAAGATAAGGCTGGAAGACCACGCAAATCATTGGACAACTGCAGCGATAGATCTAAGAGGCGTAAACTTAAAGATATCAACGATGCAATTGGTTGTACAAATATAAAAGAATCTTTCCTACATCAATTACGATCACAGAACCAATTAACAAAAGTGGATATCATTGAAAAAGTTGTTAAAGCTAGGTCAGTGAGAACAAAACGGATTCTTAAAAGTATACCAAGTCCGAGTGATGCAATACAGTACAGAAATGAGGAGGCATTACCATTATTTCTGGATTTGAAATTAACAAAACAGCAATATATTAAGCTCAGACTGCGTGCGATTGAAAAAGGCTCAAATATGTATCCAGCATATCATTACATAACCGCTGCTAAAATGGACTGTTTGTCATCAAAGGACACTATTACAATCACACCAATTTCGGCAGAGGTACAACTACAATCTCTCCTTGATCACACAGCCGAACACTTGCTACAATCAATAACAGGAAATGCGTTAAAGAAATATGGGAACACAAAGTTATTTCTTTTCTGTAAATGTGGATGTGATAGTTCTTCGGGGCAAAAGCAATACAAACAAGTTGTATGTGAAAATATTTCGGATTCAGATATGTTCATGGTATCATTTGTACCATTGCGATTGAAAAACATTTAAGAAGATTCAGAGCCTTCGACTAGTACAACGCAAACAATGGATATTTTGAAAAATGAGACACCATCTTCTACGAAATACTGCAGGCCAATCAAATTTGAATTCAAAAAAGAAACTCATGATGCCATTAGCAAAGAAGATACTGATATCAAGGCCCCACTTGCAACACTACAGCCATTACAATTACAGTTAGATGGGCAGCAAATTGAAGTAAGCTACCAATTAGTGCTGACAGTGATAGATGGAAAAGTAGGTCAGGCTTTGACTAACACGAAGGCTGCATCCAGCTGCATTATATGCCAAGCAACATCAACCCAATTAAACCAAATACCGACAAAATCATTAGATAATACCGATGCATATGAATTTGAATTATCACCACTACATGCAACACATACTAAAAATCAGTTATGATTTGGATTTCCGGTCTTCAGGATCAATAAGAAACAACGAAACCAACAAATAGTTAAGAAGTTCAAAAAAGAAACATGTTCAAGATGAATATAGCAAATTTGGATTGATTATAGATCAGCCAAAGCAAGGGTCAGGCGATACAAATGATGGCAATACCGCAAGAAGATTCTTTTCAGATCCAGAAATAGCATCTGAAATAACAGGAGTGGATTTAAACCTTATCTTCAGATTTAAAATAATCCTAGAAGTACTTCCGTGCAATGAAGAAATTGACTCTAGAAAATTTGGAGATTATGCTAAGGAAACTGCAAAAATATATACAACCAACTTCCCATGGAGAAATATGTCTGCAACAGTTCACAAAATCCTTTATCAGGGAGAAGATGTCATTAAATATCATTTGGTGCCACTTGGAGATCTATCAGAGGAGGCTCAGGAAAAAAGGAACAAGGATTACAGATTTTATAGAGACCACAATACCAGAAAAATTTCACGAAATTCAACAAATGAAAATCTATTTAATATATTATTGGCAACGTCAGATCCGTTTATCTCCAGTATTCGAAATCAATGGAAAGTGGAACATCGGGATTTAGATGAAGAAGCAAAAAAACTACTAAAGAAAAGATATAGCACAGAACAAAATATGGAATATTTGCAATCAATATTTGAGTTAAATGAATAATAATTATAATTGCCTTTCATTGTTATTTAAGTACGAAAAACATAGTATTCGTAAAAAATAATAATAAACAGAACCTACCATTGTTGCAAATGCTATTAAAATTTATTGAAGTTTTTATTTTTAAAATGTTTTTAAAATTATCAAATTTGACAGCAAAAAATAATAAATTTTTCTGTAGTAATAGCAATATTTTTAGATAATATTATTAACGTTTCTTTTAAGTGTAACTATTCTTTGAGTGTAAACAAATTTGCAAATTTGTCAGCAAAAAATTTTTAATTTTTATGTAATAGCAAAATCTCCAGTTGATTTTACTATTTTTTTCAGTGTAAAATTTTTTTTAAGTGTAACATAAAAAAAAAAATTCCATTATTACAAAAAATATTTATAATTATTATTAATTTCCAAATATTAAATTTTTTAATAAATAAAAAAATAATAAACCCATATTTCACTCTAAAAGTTAAAAAAATTCAAAAGTTCAACTTTGACCTAGAATTCCTTAAAAAGTCCTCAATCAATTTTAATGAAATTTTAACTGAGTCAAGCTGAACTAAATATCTATCCAATAAAATAAAAATTACTTCAATATTTTGATCGGTTCAAAAGTTACAGAATTTTAGCCAATGAAAAACGATTTTCAGCGTCGCGTAAATGGTTTGATGAACTCTTGGAAATTTTAAAAGGAGAAGGCATAGATGTGCCATTAAGTGCTAATGCATTTTCCCAGAAAAGTGATTGTTTAATCGTATCAAAAATCTTCCCAGAGTTATATACTCATATTGGAATTAATATTGACGGCCTTCCATTGTTCAAACGTTCAAAAGCCCAATTGTGGTCAATTTTGATGAAGGTCGTCAATATTACAAGTTTATCTCTTTTTCCTGTAGGAGTTTTTTAGGCCGAGGCAAACCCAACAATATTGAAGAATTCCTTGATGAGTTTATTCGTGAACTAGAATTTTCATATAAAAACATATAAAAATTAAATTGCTTAAAAATGAAAAAAATGGTTTTTAAATAATTTAGTATAAATCAACTACAAATTGGATGAAAAATAATTAATTAGTAGTCAAATAAAAAGTCATGCAGAGGTGGCCAATCGACTACTGCCTATGACACGCCTATGTTAAAATAATGTGTGGGCGACAAGGAAAAAAGTCCCTTAATCCACAAGATGTGGTTATTAAAAAACCAGTTTGAAGTTGTTTAAAAATGTGTTTGACTTCCTACAGGGTGTGTTTGCATGACTGTGTTTGTTCGAAGATGTGTGTGTGTGTATATGTGTGTTGTGATCGCTTTAGTATAGTTGTATTAATTATATGTATGAGATTTTAATTTTGTTCTTTTATGTATATATGAGTCTGGTTTCATGTGATTTTAATTTTTCATTATGTGTTCATAATTCTGCTGAGTTCGACAACTATGAACTCTATAACATAGTCTTGATTTTATATTTTTATTTATTTATAAAACTATTTCCCAGATTCGTTGGTGGTCTATAAAGTAAATTTTTGTTTTTCAGAATTATATTTCAGAGCTCGCAAAAATTTTTTTTGTTTATGTATGCAGAACTTGAATTTCACAAGTGTACAGTTGGATCCAAAATATTCCTGATCATGTTAAATCATGAACAGTCTTTATTTTATTCGTTTATTTCTTGATAAAGGAATTTGAATTTAACAATATTATGAAATTTTATTAAAGGAATTTGAATTATAGATTATATAACAAGAAAATGTGTTTCACATCGCTGGATATTTGTGAGCAATAGTCAGATCCTGTTTGGCAGAAAAATATATTAATTCTGTATAGTAAATTATAAATAAGAAATTCATTAAAGAGCTTTGTAAAATACATATGATTGTGTTTTTATTTAATATTTCTCAGTTATTTCATAAAGAATTTTAAGACATAAATGACCACAGATAAATGGATTAAAATTCTGATGTTGATTATAGTTGCATTTTATATTTGTACCAAGATATTTGACTACTTCCAAAGGAGATGGTAAGTTTCCAAAACTGTCGATATACTATTTTTTTAGGTATTTTAAATTTTTATTCGCAATTTTTCCCAAAATTAATATTTTTCTTATTTCGCATTTCACTGTTGCTAATGCAGATCATCAGGGAACTTTACCCAAATATTTCTTAGAACAACTGGAGATATTATATTAAACCTTCATTAAACCAAATGAAAAGTTTAAAAAATATCAAAGTTGTAACAAGAACTCAATAATCAACCAATTGTTTTTGTTTGCTTAATGAAATACGACAAATTTATTTTATCGTCAAACTGAGAGTGCAGAGTGAAGAGAGTGCCAGAAATGTAAAAACGAAGCCAGTCTCACCGCAGATTTCACCTCTTCCGCCACGAAATCGTTAAAACGGTGGTGAGTAGCATTTACGTGCCTTACAATAAGACCTATACAATCGAAATAGCGTATACCTTATCAACTGATTCTTTTTTAATGACGCTAAGAAAAGTCATAGCTAGGCGTGGCCCTCCAGCTGAAGTTTATAGCGACAATGGCACCAATTTCCGTAGTGCAGATCGTTTCCTAAAAGAACAATTGAAAAATTTGAAATTTGATGACATTCAATCTGAATTAGCATATAAAGGAATCACATGGAAATTCAATCCACTAGCAGCGCCCCATATGGGGGGAGCTTGGATGAGGCAACTGATGTCTATTAAAACCATTTCATATAAAATAACTCCATTTCAGAAATTTACTGATGAAAGCCTAAGATGTACACTAATGGAGGTGGAAATGGTAGTCAATCCAAGACCCCTAACTTATGTCTCACTTGAGAATGAGGATTGAGAAGCTATCACCCCCAATCTTTTTCTCTTGGGAAGCTCAAATGAATCAAAACTATTTTGTGTACCTGGAAATGTTGATCGGCTAATGTGTTTACGTCAAAGCGAAATGTTTGCCAATTCGTTTTGGCGACGCTTCGTAAAAGAAATGCTACCAATATTGACCCGGTGCTGTAAATGAACGCAACGAGTAAAGCCAATTGAAATCAAAGCGCCATTGGCTGCTGAGAAATAAAATTATAATTTTTAAATAAGACGGTTAAATAATTGATATTCCTAATCACTAGTATCCACCGTCAAAAGTGTTAAAATTGAACAAAGAACGCTGGTGAGATGGTGTAGCGACTAAATCAGTACTGATCCGTTCTGTTAGTCTGATGAATAATAAAAATTGTTCCATATATAGTACTAATTTAATAAAAAAGTAATGAATTTATCCAAAAAATTTTATAATAAAAATGAATTAAAAATTTCCAAAAGTTAACTTTGTGTTAATAAATAAATTAATGTTAACTAATAAATGAATTAAAAATTAAATTTATTTAATCGAGATTGTCTCGATATCTTTTTTCCAAGATTAAAAAAAAGGTTTGTTTGTTGAGAGTTTTTTATCTAGTCTATATACATGCATTTCTTGAAGCTAAGGCCAAATCATTAGTAGACCTTAAACCTTTAAAAATATGTTAGTGTTAGCGCCATAAAAATTGTAAAAAAAATTAAGAAACTAAGGTTTTTTTATAAATCATTAAAATTATTGAATTAATAAAACTGTCGCTTTCAGAATTTTAAAGCGACAACTGAGTTAGCTGTTCAAGCTTGGTTTTTTATTCAGCAGGTGTGTAGAAAACTTAAAATTTTACATTTTTTGTATTACTTTTTTCAAACCATACAAGCAAGCAGCCCCCACTAGCACGACCAACTATGACTTTTTTTGCTTGGATTCCATACAAACAGTAATTTTGAAAGTATGTTGCCACGTGTGCTTGTTTGTATGCTGTGACATGTGTTTCAAAAAGGAAGAAAATTTCAAAATTATTAATATATTTTACAAAGTATACGATAATAAATGACAAAAGCTGCGTTGCTATAGTGAGGGTATGCTGTCTGTACTTATAGGATTAGCTTGAGTTACGATTCCAGTTTTAACAATTACATCATAGTAAGTCTTCCTTAGGATTTAAATTGAGACATTTGCTCATTTTTCTTAAATTATAACGTAAAATTTTTTTCCTCCTTAGTATAATTTTTCTGAATATAAATTTGATCTTCTTTTAGGTTACCTTTGGCAGAAACAACATTAATAGTTTTTATGTAAGTTTCTAAAGTAAACAAAAATTTATTCTGCCTCGGGAGTGAACGAGCTGTAACATTAATATTGACAGAGAGTACGTCAGAACACAATTTAAAAAAATAAGTTTTGGCTACATATCGTTGGCTTAATATAGAAAGGACGTATCTCGATTGTTTTACTAAGCGCCGTTTTTAATCTTTTCTGACATTACAATTCCAAATAGACAAGAAAATCTTAGAATCGCAATTTAAAAAAAATCAAGATACGTCCTCTCTATATTAAGCCAACGATATTTACCGCTTATATGCACGTCGGTTATAAGCATTTCCCGCTTTTATGCATGTAAGTTCGTGCAATTTCAGGTCACAATTCAAAATATACATGGAAATTTCTTCTATAAGCATTTCGCTTATATGCATTTCTCGCTTTTATGCAGCAAAATTTTAATACAATTTGAATAAATTTCATGAAAAAATGTCTTCTATATGCATCATTCACAAATTTGCAAAAATTGTACCAAAATTGTTCTAAAACAATAAATTCGGAAGTATCATCGCTATCTATAAATATTTATCATCACTGTCATAAGTCAGCTGTTAGATAAAAATGTAAATGAGCGTGTTCCTAAATAAAATTAAACATTTTTACATAGTTATTAAATAAATGAGTAATTGCGAGTGAAAATGAGTGCTAACAAAAGAATATGTTTGTCCATAAAGCAAAAGCTTTCAATTATAAATGAAATAAAACATTCTACTAAACAAGATATTTGCAGAAAGTATGGATGCTCTCAATCGACACCGTAAACCGTATTCTAAGAAACAAAAATTCTATTATTCGAAGTAGCAAAACATGCAGTAATATGTCGCGAAAGAAAAATCAAATCGGTAAATCAAAAAAAGTGGATAAGGCATTATCGAAATGGTTTGATCAAATGAGGATGTCTGGCGCTGTAGTGTCAACCAATATGCTAATGGAAAAAGCGAAACAATTTGCCATTGCCTTAAGCGAAAATTTTCATCCCTCTCTTGGCTGGCTATATCGATGGCAGCGGAGAGAAGGAATTAGTTTGAAAAAGATTCATGGTGAAGCCGGATCTGCTGATAAAGAAGGTGCAGAAAAATTTCAAGAAATTCTCCCAAATTTGATTGATGGTTACAATCCAAAAGACATATTTAATGCCGATGAAACGGGGCTTCTTTTCAAGACTTTGCCTTCATCAACACTAAATAGGATTAATTGTAGACTTTCAGGTATGAAGTCACCAAAAGAACGCATAACTATTCTCCTTTTGTGCAATGCAACCGGTGACTATAAAAATATGTTTGCCATAGGTAAACCAAAACAGCCTCGATGTTTCAAAAATAAAAAAATACCCATCAAGTATTTTTCACAAAAGAAAGCATGGATGACGCAAGACATTTGGGCTGAAATAATACTTGCTTTTGATGAAGAAATGATTAAACAAAATAGAAAAGTCATCCTATTTGTTGATAATGCTACAGCCCACAAGCAGATAAGTTTAAAGAATATTGACGTTCGTTATTTACCCGCAAATAGCACTTCAATTTTGCAACCATTAGATCAGGGGATCATTCATGCATTCAAGGCGTACTATCGACAAAATATAATACGTAAACAAATATGCTTTTTAGAGTCCGGCAAAAAAATTGAAGATTTCAAGAAAACTCTTGATATTTTATCAGCACTATACATGTCAAGCTTTTTTGTAAGTTAATTTTTTTTCTCAAATTTATTCTAGCTATGTAATAATACTTATTAAAAGTATGTGTATATTTCTAAAAAACAAATCTAAAGCCCATATCTTTACTATCAATAGAACTAAGGACTAATATGATACATATTTTTTTGTGCAATTATAGTTTAAAAAATAACTATAACTTTCTGTACAATTATTATAAAAGTGCCAACACTGATATTTACCCCATTACTCAATACTAGTAAATTGACAACATTGAATTAGAGAAGCAAGTCGTGGACTTTTCGTCGGCGGCGGCGCAAGTACGAAAATTCGTCGGCGGCGGCGGCGATTCGGCTTGAGCCGGGGTTTTACCGGCGCGCCATCCTTCTATCAGCTTAGCCGACTTGATATACCCATGGTGGAATAATACAGGCGGTTTTTCATTGTTTTTTTTAATAAAACTTATGTGTTTGAAGAATTGTCAAGTTATTTATAAAAATTATTATTTATTTATTATAGACTAGCTAAAAACTCTCAGCAAAATTGTTTTTACGAGTAAAAGTTAAAATTCAATTCGTATTTCCAATAATAATTATCCAGAAGTTCTTCTTTAAAAACTAAAAATCTCATTTATATATTTAGTATGAGGATTTTTATTTGTCAAGTTTTTTTTTCAAAATCAAGTTTTTTTTTGGTCAATGTCAAGCTTTTTGGCAAATTAGATCTGGCAAGCCTATAGCCAAGCGAGCATACTGGATGGTAACACCTAACACCATTTTTAACTGCTTTAAAAAGGTAATTTGAATATCTACAAATCTAAATTCTTTCCAATTTGCAAATATGACTCTTCATCTCTTTTTTAGTGTAAATTTGTTTCCGAATCACATGAGGTGCCATCGATGGAGGACAGAGAAGATGAGATAGTTATAACAGTAGATTCAAATTTAGAATTTGGAGCCGATTTTGAGAATTTTGTAAGTCTGGACGATAATTTACCTTGTTATGCTGCACCTAATGAGCAGGAAATCATTTCTGAGGTTCAACTAAGTGGAGACGAGAAAGATGATGATGACGATAATGCTAACGAGGACGAGGATGAGGGTGAATATGTACCAGTTCCAACTGTAAGCAATGCCTTGGAATATCTTAATGGCTTACGATGCTTTCTTTAAGCAAAAAATGGATGTATCGAAGAGCTGGAAAAAATTGAGCAATATATTTTTCAGAACTGCTGCAAAAATATACAAAAGAAAATAACTGATTTTTTTAAAACGCAGTATTCGTGTTAAGTAGACAAAATATTCCATTATAAACCACCAATTCCAAATTGAATTTTAAAATGCTAGTGTAATGAGTAGCGATTTTAATTTATGCTTGACATAAACACTTTGCATAGCAAAAAAACGAACTGACAGTTTTCCTCTAGCAACTACCTCCAATGACAAACACTTGATAAAATCGCTACTGACCTCACTGCTGGGACAATTCTAATAAGCAATGAATTTTTACTTTTTATGTTATTAAACTAGGGACTGATTTCAGTGAAATGCTACCTGTAATACAAAAATATTTTTTATTATACTGAATTTAATCTATTTTTTTTTTGGGAAAATGTTTTTTTTAATAAAAACTAATAAATATGTATAAAAAATTTAAACATCTTTTTGTCTATATGCACCCTTTATGCAAATATCAGAGTTTTTATATATGCACGGCTGATGCATTTAAACGATTTTTTTTTATAAGCACCATATGTGCATATAAACGAGTTTTTATATTTGCATTTCCCGCTTATATGCACCGAAAATTGTGCATTTTCAGGAATGCTTATAACCGATAAATACTGTACTCTTTTACTTGTTAAGCCACTAACAACAATATTATTAGAGCGGGTTCTGCGATCAATTTGTTCGAGGCGACTAGTAAGATCTAGATTTTGTGTTCTCTTATTTAAGCTCTTCAATTTCAAATTTAATTAACAATAGATCGTCTTTTCTAGCAACATCCTTTATTTTTACATCCAATAAATTACAAAGTTTATCCCAAGAAAATACATCAGGTGAAGTTGTTTGATTATTCATAATGTGTTTTGTTTGTTGTTTCTTGCAATTATTATTTCAAAAATGTTCAGGTGAAGCCACTCGTTTGTTACTCATTAAATTAAATAAGAGGCACAGCAATTGCTTATTAAATACACTCTAAAACACTTTTGCTGAAAAAAAAAACGTCAACACTTTACCGTATATAATTGATTTAATATTACACAACGTGTATTTTCAAACATTTTGTGGATTTTTGAACAATGTATGTTTAATATTGAACAAAAGAAGTGTAATGCTTTTAAACACAGTTGGGGTATTCACACGGTCGTCATAGACATATGTCTTAAAATAATAACACGAAAAATATGACTGCTGTGAACAACCCCTCATAATTTAGTGTGCTATTTTAAATTTGAGTCAGCTGATAAAAAAACAATAATAAAACGGACAATCGTTACAATCATAAAAATTTTATATAAGAATGCCGAAAACAAGTGTAAAAACGAAAATAATAGCTAGTCTGTGCAAAAACTACACTACTGTTTAGTTACGACAAAACAAAACCACAGTATAAATAATCTTATTATTTTAGGACTTTTTTGTTTGAAGCACAAATAAAAGTTTTTTAAGACGTCATAAAATAATAAGACATTATGACAATATGACATGATAGGACACCGTGTGAATACCCCAATTGTGTCTACCTTCTCACCCTTTTTACGAATACATGTATATGTCTAATTTTAAGCATGTTTAATTAAATAAAAATACACGTGTCAATTTATTATTTAAAATTATATATATTTTAAAAAGATTATCATAATAAAATTGGTTTTTAATTTGCTAGGCAATTTTATCTAGCTTTTGGATTAAAGAATTAAATTTTCTTAAATTATTCATATGGAGCGTTTTGCTTCTCATCTGGGAAGGATAGAATCTAAAGTAATAGGGCATAAAAATTTGAAGGTCTGAAATATATATTTGGTATAAACAACGATAAATACATAATAGTAACAAAGCAATTGCAAAAGAAGGTCCATCAAATTAAAGTTATCTGCAACCGAGGTAATCTCCTTGTGTGCTGTTCATCTATAGATGTTTCTATATAAATACGTATAAATAAAGAAATTTAAAATCATTTTTCCGAGTGTTTTTATTGCAAATTCCACTTACCAGCTATAGTTACCAACGGAGTTAATTCATGTGTATCATTTTTAACCTCATCAAGTGTTAAACCAAACTGGAAATAAATCAAAAATCTTTATAACACAGTCTTAAATAAAATCCGTAAGGAAATTTGATTTACCTAATATTCTTTGAAGATAAGAGCATTTCTCTCATTAAAAAAATTTCGCCTTTATTATTAATTTTTCATCAGCGTTTTGCTGAAGGCCGAAAATTTTTTTATTTTATTGGGAGAACCATAAAAGTTGTTTTTAAATACATTAACATCTAACTCCATTACTTTACTAAAGTGGGTATAAAGACAATCTTTTTGAAAAATCATTGGCCATTTGTTCAGAATGTCTTTGGTCATGCATTTAATTACAGTTTCTTCTTCAGTGACGGAAAGTTTATTTTGATGATGAATCGACAATAAAAATTTTTTATTACAATTAATATCTATACCGACTTCAATCGCGTCTCGTGCATCCAAGTTAACACAGCTTCTAGCAAATGTGCTTAAAATTCCTTTTTTGTAAGGCAATTTTTTGATTTCTTTTTCGGAGCATCATTTAAAAAGTTGTTGCAATTCCTCATTGTAGGTATGAGGGAAACTGGAGAATGTGACATTAAGTTTCCTTCCTCATTTCTTTCTATGAAAGTATCAGGAAATTTACTAGCTGTCTTATCAGCAACTTGTCCATAAAAGTTCATTGTATGTGGTATTTAGCGTAACTCGTCGACCACAGCGTTAGCAAACGCTTTTTGCCGAGACTTTGTTTTTCATTTAACCGTTTTATAATTTTTTCTGGAGATAATTTAACGCAAGGAATTTCAAAATTGTAAAATAAATCGGAACTAGGTCTGCAATTAGTATTGCTATGTGTAATATTGCTTGTTTTCGCAAATAATATTTAACATGTAATCACCCATCAAAAGTCACAATGCATCCGCTCTTAATATTTGGGGCCGAATTATCTTGACATGGTATCAACGTGTCTAGTATCAAATTTTGGCTGCCCATCCCGCTTTTAAAGGTATGACACCGTGTAACATGCACTGCATAACAATTATAATTATTGAACTTTTTTCCGCATTATTAATACAAACATTTAAACACATTGTAGTGTATCCATAGATTCGACAAAAATTTTATAAGAGTAACTGAAAATATTTAAGAGTGTAAACATAAACAAAAATACAATACTTTAAAGTCAATGCCTTGTTTGATATAGGTCAGTAACAAAATTAATTGTCAACACGCTTTAGTCATAAAACTTTGGAATTCCTTTTTGTAATCTAATACTTTTCATAACAACGATCGTTGCACGCTTTCTCAATTGTTGCTAAATAGTTCATCACTAAATAAAATCAAAATTATGCTGAATTAACGGTATTTCACTATGGATACGAGACGCCGAAGAAATACTATTTTGTTTATAACAAATTTTGTAGTCACTCAAAAATGCTGATACCCTGGTACAATGTAAAATAAATGTATGTATTAATAATATTAAGTATAAATGTATGAATGAGTAATAATTATAAATGTACGTATGTGTCTGTTTAAGTTTAAGGAGAAGTTATTGAGTGACGCATATTAAAGTCACTCAATGAACAAAATGCGAGCTTCTCATATGAATAAATCACCAATTAACTTTGATCTATGCGCCTGTGTTTAACATATCTATTAATTTAAACACTACAACATTGCTTTTTTCATCATTATGTACGTAGAAAAGCAAATGATATGTTTTTAAACTTTGAAACTTTTTTTCACAAATATGGCACTCTAACATTTTTTGTTGATACACAATTTTTTTGTATATAAATAAATATATATATATCTCGCTTTGGCTTAACGAACAACCAATTATTATTATTTTTAATACTCTAAAGATCAAGAAATTTAATTGTTTCCTTCAGAGAAAATATGGCGCCATATCCTTCCAAAACGTCGTTTGCAATGCAACAGAGCAAAGTTATGCAACCATGCAAACATTGACATAAAAGTTATCGACACGCAAACTACACACAACACAGTTGTTTACTTTGTTTCGAAACAGTAGCAAAACCGCATCACTGCAATGTGTTTTGACGTTTTGGAACTCATCCAAACCCTTTACTGCTTCTTCTTTCATAAAAAGTTACCAGTATTGCATTAATTCGTGTTTTTTGGACAGATATGCTTAATCATGTTTTTTTCCATTAAAAAGAGGAGTAACACTCAGGCAATTAGTATGCCTACCAACCCGTAGGTTTCTTACCTTCTTTGGGAAAGGGATGGTGAGAGAGGGCAGGTGGTGAAAGAGAGAAAGCTTAATTTTTACAACTCTGATATTGCGCGCTGTGTGAGTTTTTAGATCAGTGTTGCAGCGCCTCTGATGTCAAGTAGGCGCTTTAAATGTGTTTTTTTTATTTTACTTCGCCGCACAGTGGCTTAAAATCGTTTTTCATTGGCCAAAACTCTGTAACTTTTGAACCGATCAAAATATTGAAGTATTTTTTTTTTATTGGATAGATATTTAGTTCAGCTTGACTCAGTTTAAATTTTATTAAAATTGATTAAGGACTTTTTAAGGAATTCTAGGTCAAAGTTGAACTTTTGAATTTTTTTTAACTTTTAGAGTGAAATATGGAATTATTATTTTTTTATTTATTAAAAAAATTGAATATTTGGAAATTAATAATAATTATAAATAATTTTTGTAATAATGGAATTTTTTTTATGTTACACTTAAAAAAATTGTACACTGAAAAAAATAGTAAAATCAACTGGAGATTTTGCTATTACTGAAAAATTTAAAATTTTTTGCTGACAAATTTGCAAATTTGTTTACACTCAAAGAATAGTTACACTTAAAAAAAACGTTAATAATATTATCTAAAAATATTGCTATTACTACAGAAAAATTTATTATTTTTTGCTGTCAAATTTGATAATTTTAAAAACATTTTAAAATAAAAACTGCAATAAATTTTAATAGCATTTGTAACAATGGTAGGTTCGTTTATTATTATTTTTTACTAATACTATGTTTTTCGTACTTAAATAACAATGAAAGGCAATTATAATTATTATTCATTTGACTCAAATATTGATTGCAAATATTCCATATTTTGTTCTGTGCTATCTCTGTTCTTTAGTAGTTTTTTGGCTTCTTCATCTAAATCCCGATGTTCCACTTTCCACTGATTTCGAATACTGGAGATAAACGGATCTGACGTTGCCAATAATATATTAAATAGATCTTCATTTGTTGAATTTCTTGAAATTTTTCTAGTATTGTGCTCTCTATAAAATCTGTAATCCTTGTTCCTTTTTTCCTGAGCCTCCTCTGATAGATCTCCAAGTAGCACTAAATAATATTTAATGACATCTTCTCCATGATAAACGATTTTGTGAACTGACATATTTCTCCATGGCTAGTTGGTTGTATATATTTTTGCAGTTTTCTAGAGTCAATTTCTTCATTGCACGCAAGTACTTCTAGGATTATTTTAAATCTGAAAATAAGGTTTAAATCCACTAATGTTATTTCAGATGCTGTTTCTGGATCTGAAAAGAATCTTCTTGCGCTTGGTTTAATTGGGTTGATGTTGCTTGGCATATAATGCAGCTGGATGCAGGCTTCGTGTTAGTCAAAGCCTGACCTACTTTTCCATCTATCATTGTCAGCACTAATTGGTAGCTTACTTCAATTTGCTGCCCATCTAACTGTAATTGTAATGGCTGTAGTGTTGCAATTCGGGCCCTGGTATCACTAACTTCTTTGTTAATGGCATCATGAGTTTCTTTTTTGAATTCAAATTTGATTAGCCAGCAGTATTTCGTAGAAGATGGTGTCTCATTTTTCCAAATATCCATTGTTTGCGTTATACTAGTCGAAGGCTCTAAATCTTCCAAAATCTTTTTCAATCGCAATGGTACAAATGATACCATGAACATATCCGAGTCCGAAAAATTTTCACATACAACTTGTTTGTGTTGTTTTTGTCCCGAAGAACCATCACATCCCCATTTACAAAAAAGAATTAACTTTGTGTTCCCATATTTCTTTAACGCATTTCCTACATGTTATTCACACAATGATCTTTAATTTCATAGCAGGTAGTGCTTAAATTGAACAAAACTGCACATGTTGTCCAGACCTTAATATCAGGTAAAACTAATTAGTATCTCGCCAATATCTGTTGTTGTTGTTGGGTTGTTTTTTTATTTTTAGTGGTTTAATGTCCCGATTATTGTTATAAAATTGCTTATGACTTTTGTTGACCCTAACATTTGATATCAGGTAAATTTAGAAAGAGATCATATGTTTACTGTAGAATTTTGTGATAATTTGTGATAATTTTATGACTTATTTTTTGCTGATCAAAACAAAGCCATTAAACCCTTTCGCAGGTATTATATTTAATTTTTTTAGTTTTACGTAGTCTAAAGTAAAAAACATAAACTTTTAGGCAAAAAAGTGAAAATTATATACACTATTGTATACGAGTACTTTGGAGTAATTTCATTAAAAAAGAAAAAAGTGTTCTACAGGCGGCTCGTGGCGGGTGCAAAAGTATATATAGCGTTAAAGAGGACACTTTCACCTTTCTCCGGGTGGTATACATTTCTTGTTCCCTTTTGTTCCCTAGAAGTTCTATTCCACTAAAGTTTAAATTTGAGAAAAATATAGTAGTTTCATAAATATTCCGTAACGCCCTTAATATTAAACGCTAGAGCTCTGACCACTTACAAAAACTAAAGACTATAATCCTACCAACATTATAAAAAAGACCGCAGGCCATTATCGATGATAGCTTGCGAGTAGTAACCATTTATTTTTTATAAAAAACAAAAGAAAAACACCTTTTTCTGAAATTAAAAAAACCGTTGAGTTTGACAGCATGCCACGCTCACAATTATCAATAGTTTAACCTAATTTTTTGGCTACCTTAATCTGGATATATTAGCTGCAAAAGGGCGTAAAAATTTTAAAAATCGGTGACAAAAAAAAATTTGAGTTTTGGCCAATGAAAAACGATTTTCAGCCACAGTGCGCCGGCGATTTTGCTACAATACCGACAAGGAGGCTGTGATGTCCGCTAGCATACACCAGTATCAATTGCTGCCAGAACTGTTCAGTGACCAGTGCTATGCCTTCATCACTTAAACACTCCGACAACAACAAATACAATGGCATACTAATGCACATCTGAAAAATGTTGGATGTTATGACTTGTCTGAAGCTGAGCTCGAACCCACGTTCTTAGACATTATTTGCTTTGCAGTCAACGCACTAACTACTTCAGCCAACAGCACCCTCATGTTTCATGTTGTTTAGGCATATTGGACACATTTTTAAACACATTTGTTTAAAAACTTAAAATTTTTACATAAAAATTAGTATTTTGTTTAAAAATAGGACAAATTATGGTTACTTCTCATGCATTTTTCTGTTGTAACATCAAAATTGCCGTAATTTCAAACAATAAGATTTTTTCAACAGGAATTTTGGGAAAACATGACTGTAAATTCCAGCAAAACTTTTAAGAGTATACTTTAAGTACTGGTGATGGCATGCTAGTGTTAAATGAGTCAGCTGATATTTATACAAAAAGGCGCAAGTCACAGCAAAACATATAGACGAATGTTGTAACAAAATCCAATTAAAGGGGAAATTAAAAAAACATCAATTATGTTGAAAACTAACTTTTTTGGTACTGCACTCCAACAGGCTGGCATAGAGAATTGATTTCGTTTCGTAATGCAAAAGGCGATAAAATTGTATTAAAAAATGCGCGTTAACTTGGAAAGGGTACAGTTTAACTTTGAAGCAAATTTTTGCAAACATCTTTGAGAATAGTTAAACCTCAAAAATGGATGAAGGTCTTTAAACAAAAAGCGACCGAAACGAAAAAGGTAAGCTGCTTGCAAAAATTTCGAAAATCTGCAACAATTTGTATAATTTGAGAATTTTTCACATTCGTAACATTTTTACGTTTTTTGCAATATGGGTGACTTTTTCTATTTTTTAATGTTTTATCGACTTTTAAATGAGTAGTGTGTTTCTGACGGTTTTCGATCACTTTTTCAATACAAACCGGTGGTTCATACCTGGCTGGGAAACGTTATCGTTACAAAATACTTTTTGTTAGGCGATTGAGTGTTGTGGTTGTATGAAAGAGTTTATGTATGTGTGTATGCATCTATGTTTGCGTGACTGTTGTGTGTATAGATCTGTGTTTGTTTGAAGAAGTCCGTGTGTGTGTTTGCTTGACTGTGTTTGTGTATACATCTGGCTTTGGTTGAAGATGTGTGTATTGGATTGTTTGTGTACGTGGCTATGTGTCTCCTGAACGAAACCTGGGGGCAAGTGTCTCCAAGTCACCAGATTTGCCGACTATTTTAGTGACTTCTTGGCGACATTGTCAACAAAGTGTCTACATTTTTTTATTTGCTTTGATGAGAAAACGAATGTATACACAACAAATAAGAGATTTAATTCACCGCCAAAGCGTTATTATTCGTCGGCGGCATAACTGTTGTTATTAATCTAATATTTTTTCAATTGTGCTATAATAAGTCTGTAGTACATTAATATTTATATATTTTAAAAAGTACATACAAAATCCCATTTTCCATATTGTGTATTTCTTTTGTTTATTAAAAATTAAGAGCTGACGAGTTCGGCGGCAGCAATATTAAAATAATGGCGGCGGCTAAACTCAGTCTCAAAATTTAAAGCTTTGTAATACAGCCATGCTTCTGCTTAATGTTTTTATAAACGTGTTAAAAATATAAGCGGCTGTAAGAAAAATTACAATTTTTGTGAAAAATATTTAAAATTATTAAATAAAAAATCAATTAATAGTTGAGTAAAAGAAATTATAAACGTCAAGTAATAAAAACAATCAATTTTGTATAAAAATAGAAAAAATGAAAACGAAATTCATTTAAGTGAAACTGTAAATTGTGAAAATTTTGTGGAACCTGTAGAAGATTATTTGGAGTCGGTGATAGATCTGCCAAACGCCAAATTGAGTTTGCGCAAAAAAAGATAAGAAATTGGTACATTGAAACAGCTCCTTCCAGAAAGTGTTTAGAAAAGCTTCTTGTAATATTACAAGAGAAGGGTCTGGATGTTCCTCTGTCAGCTGCAGCTCTGCTAGGTAAAAGGCAAACAATTTCAATTAGAAAAGTTTTTCTAGGATATTATTACCACATAGGAATTGAAGCTCAGCTAAGAAAAGTTGAACAAGTTTTAAGAAATTATGAGGAAATTAAATTACATATTAACATTGTCGGAATCCCGTTGTTTAAAAGTTCGCGAATCCAATTATGGCCGCTTCTTAAAAAAACACATTGCTAGACATTTTGGCGGAACACAAAGTTTTACTAGATACATTAGTACAACAAAATGCAGCTACTACTAATATTTTTGGAATTTTTCCGATTAACGAAGAAGAAAAGCTCAACGAATTTTATGCTATTTTGGCCACACATTCAGACCCATACGTAAGTATTTGACTTTATTGTGAAATTAATACACATATAAAATTTAATTTTTTCTTTATGTTCTATAGATAAGATAAATAAAATCTCTATTTGCTGATAATGCTGAACGTAATCTACATCAAGTACTTGGCCAACATATAATTATGAATTTTAATGTTGATGGTTCTTTTGGTAAAAAAAAGAGATTGCGTAATTTCGCCAACGTTTTTAAAGCTTTAATAGGTAAAATGTTTAATATTTGAATTCCCAAAAGTTGTAATATTTTATTTAATGGTTTTTTGATTTCATATCTAGACGCAATATCAACTTTTAGTGAAGCAGCCGATAAAACGCGTAGAGAAGGATTGCAGCGCCAAAAAAATATTTTAAGCAAGTGGGTCGAAGCAAATCAAAAATAAGTGAAAACATTGAATTTGAAGACGATTTAACAACCAAAGAAAATTAATATTTTTTAAAATACCTGAATAATGAAATTTAATTTTTTTCTAATACTATTTAAAAGGCTAAAATGTACCTTATTTATTTTTAATATTTATTTAATAAAAATAAAATGTTAACAAAAGTTTCATTAACGACGTCTATTTCAGAAAAGCATCAAAAGTGTAGACTAGAATTACTAAAATGCACTAGTGAATCTCTGGTGACAATGTCTACATATGTGACCCGGCCTATGAAAAGGTGGCTTATGACTCAAAAAAATTTTAACACCTTTTCTTCGTTATCTGTAATAGATAAGTCCACTGTAAAAATATTTTCATCCACTTCCATTTGATCTTCACCTTGAAACAATGCTTGTAGTTCGTCCTCGTAATTGATACCAACATCATCGAAAGAATCATCATCATTCTCTTCGTTTTCACAGAAATATGTTTGAAAACCCTCGCTAAATTCTTCTTCGACAGACATTATTCACAAGCGACGCACGTCCTACTCGTTCAGCATTGCTTTTAAATCTGAGCACTCACGATTTTTTTCGGTCAGAAACTGGTTTGTGCTTTGCATTGAAAAAAAACATCGCTCTTTATATACATACACACACGATTTTATCTCATTTATGCTCTTTTGCCTTTTTTGGTTGCCTTTTCGGCATGACTTCATAATGCTAGAGAAAAACTGACGAAATTCATTGTTTATCTTTAACAGCTGTTTCTCGCAATTTCTTTTTTGAGTCATAAGCCATTTTTTCATAGGCCGGGTCACATATGGTCCCAAAAGAACTACCTACTCAGTAGTACCAGTGTCAGTAGTAGATTTCCAATGACACGCACTTGTTAAATGTGTGTTAAAAATGCATTGTCGAGGTATAATAAGTCACTAGTACTGGAGACACTGTCAATAGTGAATCAGTACCGATTCACTAGTGACATTTTCTACAGGGTCTGCATAATTGTGTTTGTTTGAAGATGCATGTATGTGTGTGTGTGTTGTGATCGCTTTGGTATCGTTGTATTAATTTGTTTATGAGATTTTATTTTTGTTCTTTTATATATATGTATATGAGTATTTGTATGTTTTTAATTCTTCTTTATATTATTTTTCTTCTGACTGGAATATTTTTTCTTTATAATTTAACTATACAGATAAATATTGTAAGTCTTGATTTTATATGTTTATTTTATTTCTCACATTCGTTAATGCTTTATAAAGTAATTTTTTTAGAATTATATATCATATATCTTCAAAAATTTTTTGTTTATGTCTACAAAATTTTGATTTAACAAGTGTACAGTTGGATCGAAAACATTTCTGATCACGTTAAATAATGCATAATCTTGATTTTATATGTTTACTTCTTGACAAAGAACTTTGAATTTCAAAATTTTATAAAATTGCATTTATATAGCATTTTATAAAACTAGAAAATTTAAAAATTTGATATGGTATGATATTTTATAACCCAAACACAAATTTCTACTATTTTCTTCAGAAATATATTATTCCTAATTATCCTTTCGAAAAATAATACAAGATAGAGAATATTTTATATTAATAATACAATTTTATTTTATTTATTAATTTTAATTATAAAGTTTGAAACATTTCATAGTATGAGACTATTAAATTTTCTAATATTGCTTTCCGTAGAAAGTATATAGAACACCTACAAATGTCAGGTCCTTCCCCACAGTTCGGATCATACCACGGATAGCATTTAAAATGTCCTTCTGTGTTGTCTTCATCTTCCATTGCATCATATTCTTCATTCTCGTCCAGCATATTTTGGAAAAATTTGATAATTTCCCAATGGTAGTACAATCTGAAGCTATCAAAATCTGATATAATTTTATTTATACTCCTTCTTATTTGACTCATTTTTAATTTTGATTCTGCTTACTTTTTCAAAGGAATCGTCGATACTGATAACTTTTTCTTAAATATTTAACCACAAAGTGTGTAAAATTATGTATTATTTCCTTCTCCCTCTTATACCAATTTTATATTACTATGTCTTTCTCTCTATCCCTTTCATTCTAGCACTATGCCCCACTTATTCACTATTTCACCATAAATATTTTCTGTCATATTTCTTGGAAGTATCAGAGCTACTTTCATGTTCAATTACAATTAAAGATTCAAAGTGACAAGATCTCAATCAAAAATGAACTCCGTGAAAAATCTAAAAACAAAATTGAATTCCCTGAAGAGTAAATCCTTAATTCACATTAAGGATCTAGCTATAACGGTTAAATATCCTATTTAAAATATATCATAGATAACAACAATATATGGACCAACACTAAAAGTTGAGTTGGAAAACAACATAATGTTTTTCCGCAAAAAATATAATACTTTAACAGATGAAGAAATTAAGGATCTTTCGAGTGGATAATTTCAACTACGTAGAGAAGGAGAGTGCGGCCTAATTCTTGAGAGTGAGATGGAAGAATTTTCAATTCAAAATAGCCAATTTACCGTTTGTCATTAAAATAAATTAATTCTGTACAGTAAATTATAAATAAAAAAATAAAAAAGCCATTAAAGATTTTTATAAAATATAGATGATTGTGTTTTTATTTAAACTTTCTCAGTTATTTCATATAGAAATTTAAGACATAAATCACCACAGATAAATGTATTAAAATTCTGATGTTGATTATAGTTGTATTTTATATTTGTACAAGATATTTGACTACTTCCGAAGGAGGTTGTAAGTTTCCAAAACTGTCAAATACTCTTTTTCTTTGATGTCCTTATAATATGCTACTCCGTGTGTACCAGGACCTGATGATAAATCTAAATTGATTATTCCACACTCAATTTTCTTTGATCGTTTTGGTAGTGAGTCCAACGAATACTCCTCTAAAAGAAGGAATATTTATAGAAAAATTTATTAGGTCAACATCTGATAGTGGTCTGTTGGGTAGCAATCATAAGTTTTTTTGTATGTTCTTTATAAACTTAACCATATTCCTTTTTATATGGTTTTAGGTAAAATCTTTTTCCAACTGCTATAGATTCCATCGCTTTATTATGTCGAGTTGCTTCATCAAGTTGATTTTTTGCATTCTTTGCTGCATTTACAGTCTTATATGGCATTTACACCAGACCAAAATCTAGTACTTACGAGATTTCGAGCAAAATCTTGTTGGTTTTGACTAGATTTAGAACTTGGTGATGCAACTGTGGTTTTTCGTAAATTGTACTGAAAAATACTACGCTGTTTAATAACATGACTTTGAAGGGTGTGCTCGCCAGCTGTTTCGCATTTGAATGATAATTTTTCGTATGGAGTTTGACATTTGAAAATGAAAATTCCAATCAACTGTTTTTGTCATGGATACGAAATCTTAAAAGTTGTCACGAATAACCCGTTGTAAATGGTAGAGATTTTCTACAATTGAAATCAAGTAGATTTCGGTTTGGTGTAAATGCCATATTAGCTATAGTAGCACCTCCAGTGGCTAGACTGCCAAGTGCACCCAGAGCAGTTAGAATCGGTATTAGGGGTAAAAAACCACCAATTTTTTGAACATTTATTTTGCGTGGTATTACAACATGTGATTTTCTGCCGTTTAATGATTTGTTGATAGTTTTACGTGCGATTTTCATAACAGGTTTAATGTCTAGAGGTTTTTCCTTCTTTAGTATTTTTCTTCCATTTCTAATTGATGTACTAAACAATTTTTTCCCAATTAATTTCGATTTCTTTTCATTTTTCTTTTTTTCCACACCCATACCGAATTTTGTTTTGGCTTCCATTGCGTTAGTAAACATATGTATATGCAAATGAGTTTTCTGCAAGACTGCTATCTTTTGATAAAACTTGATCCCAAGCTGAATTTTCAAGAATTTTATCTGAATGATGTCTAATACTTAAATTTTTATTTTTAAAATAAGCTATGTCATGATTTTTGCAGGCAGAGTCCAGTGAATTAATTCCTTTATCACCTCGATTTAAACGTTTTTGTAGTTTTGTTCCAGGCCCAAAGTACTGATGTCCAGGAAGATGAAGTTCAACAAGGAGTATTTATTATTTTATCTATTATACCTGCTCCAACGAAGGTGTTTTTACGGCTAAACGACTTGTTGTAATGTGTAACCATCTTAATTATTTATTTTTTCTATAATAAAAGGTAACATTTAGTTACAAAAATGCGGTTAGTGAAACAACATAAAAATATTTTGGTTCGTACCAAATTCTATTTGGGCTCTAATAGTGAGACCGTCAAATTGTAGAAAGACTAATATTATCGGCGGGTTACTAGAAAGTTCTAACGAACTAAAATTTGAAAACATCTATTTATACTCAAAATCCTTATATCAACCGAAATATGAATACTTGAAGAGATTAATTTCACCAATTAAAGGAATGAGATATTTCACATTCGCCAACAATGAATAAGTTAATCCCTCTAACGAAGCTAAAACTAATTCAATTATGATATTTGATGATGTGGCATGTGAGAAGCAGAATAATATACGGGCTTATTATTGTATGGGTCGACATAAGGATGTCGATTCATTCTACTTGTGCCAAACTTATACCAGAATTCCCAATAATTTAATAAGAAACAACGCGAATGTACTTATAATGTTTAACCAAGATGAGAGAAATATGAAGCATGTTTAAAGTGATCATGTTGCCAGCGACATGAACTTTGAACAATTTCATGAAATTTGTAGAGAGTGTTCGAAGGAAAAGTATGGATTTCTGATGATAAGCAAAGATAACGAGTTAAACAGTGGTCGCTATAGAAAATTATTTGACTATTTTATAACAATATAAATTAGTATAACAATATAAATTAGTATAATCTGATTTTGAAAGCACAATACATCTACAAATCTATTGAGATATGTAATAACCTTATCTGATAACCTGATCTGATAGCTGATAGCCTGATCTGATAGGTGATAGCCTAATCAGATACCTAATAACCTGATCTGATACCTGATAACCTGATCTGATAGCTGATAACCTGATCTGAAAGTCAACTCAGCGAATGAGAAAAAATTATTAAATACAGTATACAGTCATTTGAAGATGTATAAAATCTCGAAATTTAATATTGGAGATCATGTGCGCATAAGCAAATCAAACATACATTTGAAAAAGGTCATACTCCATATTGGACAACAAAAATTTTCCTTATTAAAACAATTCAAAATACCTATCCTGCAACATACATATTAGAGGATTATCGAAGCAAGCTGATTCAAGGTGGATTTTACGATGAAGAACTCTCAAAAACTAGATTTCCAAATACATATCTAGTTGAAAAGATTATTAAAACTAGTGGAGATAAAGCGTATGTTAAGTGGTTGGGATTTACTAATGACGTAAGAGGTTACGTAAAACATATTTAACTTTGTAGTTAAATATATTTTTTGAAGTGCCAACACTGACATATTTAACTTTTTCATATTTAGGAAAACTTAAAACTACAAGTAAATTTGAAAAATTTTTTTAACAATTTAAAATCAAAATTAAAAATTAATACCAATTTCATATTTGTATTTGTGAATTTTTTTACAAGAATTTCAAAATCGAATAGTGAATTTTTGGGTGATCATTGGCGGATTTTGGCCGTTTTTGGGTGCATCCTTCCTTGTAGCGTATAACCACTCTATAGAGTCTTTAGCCAAGGGCCCACACTATTCAAATATATATTTCTCAATTGTATTTGTGAATTTTTTTACAAGAATTTCAAAATCGAATTTAGTGAATTTTTTGGTGATCATAAATCACAAATGTTAAAGATATGTACGCTGCTTGTGTTAAAAATACGTTAGTGTCGCTAACATTTTTGAAGTCAAGAATGTATCTCCCATTTCGGAAGGCATGTAAATTTTTTTACATGTTCGACAAGAATAAAAAGCAAGCATGTGAGAAACTACAACATATAACAGGCAGGTGTATACAGAGTGACCATATTAGGTTTCCTTGAGCCAAATTTACCTCAACTTTTTTTATTCATCTTTTTTGTGTTAGAAATTTTAAAAGATTTTTTAACTGTATAATTATAGTGTATAATAAACGAGAAAAACGAAAATGCATATAAGAGAAAAACGATTAACAATTAAATAAAGTAAAGTACCATTAATCGTGTAATAATAATTATGTGTAAGGCAGTTTAGTCACACGGGTATGGTAACATTGGCAAGAATAATGTTGTCTACTGAAAGTAAATTGCGAAAAAATCAGAGAAGGCGTGGCTCAAACTTGTATGAGAACAACAACAAAAAGCAAATGTTTTTGTTTTGTTTACGTTAACATGTAAAACAGATTTTATGTTAAATAACTTTATTGGTCGCGTTGGTGCAACTAGGAACGAATAATCACAGAATTTGGTAAAAAATTTAATACTGTGGAAAAAGAAGGAAGACTTGCAAAGCTAAATCTGAAGTCAATCATCACGATAATTTGGAAAAACATCGAAAACAAACATTGCAAGCTCACTTTTACAATTAGGAACATTCGCAAAAAGTATTCGGAATCAGCCTCGAAATTGGTTCAAACTCAATCAAACTGCAAGTACGATATATTATCGAAACAAAAACACTTATTTAAGATATGTCGATCATTTCAATTATTTGTATTAATTAGAAAAAAACTGAAAAAGTTGTCTAAAATAACTTAAGCAATAAACATCAAAACCGAGGCTTTCGCGAAAATAATGAAGATTCTTAAAACATTTCAACGAAATCGCGCAAACCGTAAAATCGGTAAAGTTACTTATATTGTGAAAATACAATTTCGCATATAAATTCCGACACCAGGTAACGTCTAGTTTTGGTACACGTTTAGACTTTTATAGATTTGATCAATTTTAATACGTTATTCTAATTTTTTCAATATTTTTGCCTGTATTTTTTAAAATATATTTTGTAAATTTTAGTAATATTTTTCATTGATTTACCTAGCTAAACAGAAAAAGGCGTTTGCGGTCTTGGTACGGTTAAAGAACTTTTTTATTTTCTATTTAATATTATTTTTGACGGTCGAGAAGAAGATACAAAAACAAAATGCTTGTGTTTTTTGCTGTCATATATACGAACGTACTTGTATAAATGCTGCTTGGTAGGTACTAAACGATTTGAATACAAACATATTTTGTAAGCTCTATAGGTATAAAATTAAAATTTTTAATTAATGTTTATAAGTAATTAGTCGAACTTTTATTAATATTTTATATATTGAAACGATTAATTTTGGCTCAAGTTCAAACCCGAGTTTACCCATTTATTTATTCTAATTTTTTTATTTTTAATTTTTATTAGAAAATTTTTTGGATAAATTCATTATTTTTATTATAAGAATACTATATATAGAACAATTTTTTATTAAACAAAGAACGCTGATGAGATGTTGTAGCGACCTCGAAATCAGTACTGATCCGTTCTGCTAATATGATGAATAATAAAAAATTGTTCTACATATAGTACTCTCTTAAAAAAAATAATGAATTTATCCAAAAAATTTTCTAATAAAAATTAAAAATAAAAAATTAAAATAAATAAATAAATGGGTAAACTCGGGTTTGAACTTGAGCCAAAATAATCGTTTCAATATATAAAATATTAATAAAAGTTCGACTAATTACTTATAAACATTAATTATAAATAACGATGGCACGCGTTAAAAAAATCTACATGTTTACGTGGTCATAGTTGGTTGAATACTAAGAAAGAAATTCAACTACAAATGACAGAAACCAGACAACATGATTAAGTACCGTTTATTCTCAGCAGCCAATGGCGCTGAATAAACAAGAGAGACTGGAATATATAGAGTAGTTATTCATCATAGATGGGATTTCGTACTAACCGAAATTGATTTGACATGTCAAAATGAATAAGTTTGTACTTTTCGTATTCTAATTTGTTAAATAATACGGTTAAATAGTTGATATTCCTGATCACTACTATCCACTGTCAAAAGTGGTAAAATTGAACAAAGAACGCTGATGAGATGGTGTAGCGACCTCGAAATCAGTACTGATCCGTTCTGCTAATATGATGAATAATAAAATATTGTTCTATATACGGTACTCTCTTAATAAAAATAATAAATTTATCCAAAAAATTTTCTAATAAAAATTAAAAATAAAAAATTAGAATAAATAAATGGGTAAACTCGGGTTTGAACTTGAGCCAAAATTAATCGTTTCAATATATAAAATATTAAAATTTTTATTTACATATACATACAATTATAGTATAAAAGTTTGAAACATATTTAATATACAATAGTTAATCTAGAAGTTTTTTATTATTTTTATGTATTTTAGTTGTACATTTTAAGTTTTATTTTTGAGGAATGGGTCCCTGGTCTTATATTTAATTTTTTTAAATTACTCTTCAATAATTAGAAAACAGTTTCTTTTCTGTTTTTGGCAATGAAAGCATACGAAAGGTTCAGAGAGGTTGATATCCATTTCTTTTAAGCAACCTTCATCGACACCTCGATTGCAACTGAGGCATTTGATTATCGATGAAAAATTTCCTCCTTCGCAAAACATACATGTAATATTACTATTTCCGTATTTTATTAAGTCTTCCTTTATTAGTTCCCGATATTTGTCGTTATTTATTGGATTTTTATGACACTTCCCTAATAAAAAAGCCTCAATCAATTGGACACACACAAAAACACCTTCTATTATTTTATGTTTAAAAAACAGAACATTGCAAAATAAATCGATAATTGTATTGTATATCTGCTTTCTGGGATTAAGTGATTGAAAATCATGAAAACATATTGAGCGGGAGAAGCTGGGGATTTCTTTATTCAAAAACGTAGATATTGCTGTAGTCATAAAGGATAGTTCTGTTTTTTATATTTGCCCAACATTTGTTTTTGGCTAAAATTTTGTATCAAAATTTTGATGTTTTTTGAAATATTTTGCGTCTGTCATATGGGTTGTATTTAAATTCTGTTTTAATTTTTTCGGGCTTCTTTTCCAAATGTTCTCAATCAAATTTTGATTTTTCCTTTTCAATTATTTTGTAATATGAGAGCTTTAGTGGTCATCGGGCAGCGCAAGAGCTGGTACAAGTAAAACGCTTTTTCTGTTTACTTTAGTATTAGCTTTATCTTTGTTTATTTGGTTCGACATGAACCAGTTGTCTTCTTAATTGATACTTATTTGAGATTGCCTTAATTCTAAAACAATAGTGTCTTATATACTAAAATAATCTCTTAAAATTATTGAGTGCATCTGCAATATTATGAGTGACTTTGGCAATTTGCTTTGTAACCCACATGTATGACACACATGCCTCAAATATCTTCAAAGTAGCTAAATGTATCAAGCAAATACAAAACAATTAATCTAATGTTCGTTTTATGGTGCCGTCATATAAGCACACCGTAAAGCAATTGAAATTAAAACCCCTTTTACTTATCACAATATTTACAATTTGGGTTTTGCCACACACAGTTCGTATTGCAATGTCTATGAAGAACATTAACATATGTGAGTCAATGTCATCGTAAACAATTCCAAATAACCCAAGTGAAGCCACTCTATAATTAGTATTCCTGCACAACGTGAATAACTTACAGTATACGTACACTACAATTTATTGACTGGGGTTTCCAATATCGTACGTAAGTGCTTAATGGTTTAAATTTAAGTATTTTGAATTTTTATTCGCACTTTTTCCCAATATTAATATTTTACTTATTCAGTAAAACATTAACAATTTTGTTAAAAAAAACTAATTGCAATTGATTATTGAGGGGTATAGCTTGTTCCTATGCGCATTTCACTGTTGCTAATGCAGATCATCAGGGAACTTTACCCAAATATTTCTTAGAACAACTGGAGATATTATATTAAACCTTCATTAAAACAAATGAAAAGTTTAAACAATATCAAAGTTGTAACAGGAACTCAATAATCAACCAATTGTTTTTGTTTTCTTACTTTACCATTACTACCTAGGTTGACTTTTTTTCAACTCTAATTGTAGTTGTAAGAGGTTTGTAGAAAATGTAAAAACAACAACTGCTATACATTTGTATAGAGTGATGTCAAACAAAATTTTTGTGACCAGCTGCTTGTCTAGTTAATAATTGGTGCTTTTTATGGGAATCGCAAAAATTTAGTATTTTGAATTTTTATTCGCACTTTTTCCCAATATTAATATTTTACTTATTCAGTAAAACATTAACAATTTTGTTAAAAAACTAATTGCAATTGATTATTGAGGGGTATAGCTTGTTCCTATGCGCATTTCACTGTTGCTAATGCAGATCATCAGGGAACTTTACCCAAATATTTCTTAGAACAACTGGAGATATTATATTAAACCTTCATTAAAACAAATGAAAAGTTTAAACAATATCAAAGTTGTAACAAGAACTCAACCAATTGTTTTTGTTTTCTTACTTTACCATTACTACCTAGGTTGACTTTTTTTCAACTCTAATTGTAGTTGTAAGAGGTTTGTAGAAAATGTAAAAACAACAACTGCTATACATTTGTATAGAGTGATGCCAAACTAAATTTTTGTGACCAGCTGCTTGTCTAGTTAATAATTGGTGCTTTTTATGGGAATCGCAAAATTTTAGTATTTTGAATTTTTATTCGCACTTTTTCCCAATATTAATATTTTACTTATTCAGTAAAACATTAACAATTTTGTTACAAAACTAATTGCAATTGATTATTGAGGGGTATAGCTTGTTCCTATGCGCATTTCACTGTTGCTAATGCAGATCATCAGGGAACTTTACCCAAATATTTCTTAGAACAACTGGAGATATTATATTAAACCTTCATTAAAACAAATGAAAAGTTTAAACAATATCAAAGTTGTAACAGGAACTCAATAATCAACCAATTGTTTTTGTTTTCTTACTTTACCATTACTACCTAGGTTGACTTTTTTTCAACTCTAATTGTAGTTGTAAGAGGTTTGTAGAAAATGTAAAAACAACAACTGCTATACATTTGTATAGAGTGATGCCAAACAAAATTTTTGTGACCAGCTGCTTGTCTAGTTAATAATTGGTGCTTTTTATGGGAATCGCAAAATTTTAGTATTTTGAATTTTTATTCGCACTTTTTCCCAATATTAATATTTTACTTATTCAGTAAAACATTAACAATTTTGTTACAAAACTAATTGCAATTGAGTATTGAGGGGTATAGCTTGTTCCTATGCGCATTTCACTGTTGCTAATGCAGATCATCAGGGAACTTTACCCAAATATTTCTTAGAACAACTGGAGATATTATATTAAACCTTCATTAAAACAAATGAAAAGTTTAAACAATATCAAAGTTGTAACAGGAATTCAATAATCAACCAATTGTTTTTGTTTTCTTACTTTACCATTACTACCTAGGTTGACTTTTTTTCAACTCTAATTGTAGTTGTAAGAGGTTTGTAGAAAATGTAAAAACAACAACTGCTATACATTTGTATAGAGTGATGCCAAACAAAATTTTTGTGACCAGCTGCTTGTCTAGTTAATAATTGGTGCTTTTTATGGGAATCGCAAAATTTTAGTATTTTGAATTTTTATTCGCACTTTTTCCCAATATTAATATTTTACTTATTCAGTAAAACATTAACAATTTTGTTACAAAACTAATTGCAATTGATTATTGAGGGGTATAGCTTGTTCCTATGCGCATTTCACTGTTGCTAATGCAGATCATCAGGGAACTTTACCCAAATATTTCTTAGAACAACTGGAGATATTATATTAAACCTTCATTAAAACAAATGAAAAGTTTAAACAATATCAAAGTTGTAACAGGAACTCAATAATCAACCAATTGTTTTTGTTTTCTTACTTTACCATTACTACCTAGGTTGACTTTTTTTCAACTCTAATTGTAGTTGTAAGAGGTTTGTAGAAAATGTAAAAACAACAACTGCTATACATTTGTATAGAGTGATGTCAAACAAAATTTTTGTGACCAGCTGCTTGTCTAGTTAATAATTGGTGCTTTTTATGGGAATCGAAAAATTTAGTATTTTGAATTTTTATTCGCACTTTTTCCCAATATTAATATTTTACTTATTCAGTAAAACATTAACAATTTTGTTAAAAAACTAATTGCAATTGATTATTGAGGGGTATAGCTTGTTCCTATGCGCATTTCACTGTTGCTAATGCAGATCATCAGGGAACTTTACCCAAATATTTCTTAGAACAACTGGAAATATTATATTAAACATTCATTAAAACAAATAAAAAGTTTAAACAATATCAAAGTTGTAACAAGAACTCAATAATCAACCAATTGTTTTTGTTTTCTTACTTTACCATTACTACCTAGGTTGACTTTTTTTCAACTCTAATTGTAGTTGTAAGAGGTTTGTAGAAAATGTAAAAACAACAACTGCTATACATTTGTATAGAGTGATGTCAAACAAAATTTTTGTGACCAGCTGCTTGTCTAGTTAATAATTGGTGCTTTTTATGGGAATCGCAAAAATTTAGTATTTTGAATTTTTATTCGCACTTTTTCCCAATATTAATATTTTACTTATTCAGTAAAACATTAACAATTTTGTTAAAAAACTAATTGCAATTGATTATTGAGGGGTATAGCTTGTTCCTATGCGCATTTCACTGTTGCTAATGCAGATCATCAGGGAACTTTACCCAAATATTTCTTAGAACAACTGGAGATATTATATTAAACATTCATTAAAACAAATAAAAAGTTTAAACAATATCAAAGTTGTAACAAGAACTCAATAATCAACCAATTGTTTTTGTTTTCTTACTTTACCATTACTACCTAGGTTGACTTTTTTTCAACTCTAATTGTAGTTGTAAGAGGTTTGTAGAAAATGTAAAAACAACAACTGCTATACATTTGTATAGAGTGATGCCAAACAAAATTTTTGTGACCAGCTGATTGTCTAGTTAATAATTGGTGCTTTTTATGGGAATCGCAAAATTTTAGTATTTTGAATTTTTATTCGAACTTTTTCCCAATATTAATATTTTACTTATTCAGTAAAACATTAACAATTTTGTTACAAAACTAATTGCAATTGATTATTGAGGGGTATAGCTTGTTCCTATGCGCATTTCACTGTTGCTAATGCAGATCATCAGGGAACTTTACCCAAATATTTCTTAGAACAACTGGAGATATTATATTAAACCTTCATTAAAACAAATGAAAAGTTTAAACAATATCAAAGTTGTAACAAGAACTCAATAATCAACCAATTGTTTTTGTTTTCTTACTTTACCATTACTACCTAGGTTGACTTTTTTTCAACTCTAATTGTAGTTGTAAGAGGTTTGTAGAAAATGTAAAAACAACAACTGCTATACATTTGTATAGAGTGATGCCAAACAAAATTTTTGTGACCAGCTGCTTGTCTAGTGATCTGCATTAGCAACAGTGAAATGCGCATAGGAACAAGCTATACCCCTCAATAATCAATTGCAATTAGTTTTGTAACAAAATTGTTAATGTTTTACTGAATAAGTAAAATATTAATATTGGGAAAAAGTGCGAATAAAAATTCAAAATACTAAAATTTTGCGATTCCCATAAAAAGCGCCAATTGTTTAAATTTCTTTTAGTTTCGCTTGCAGGTATTGTTTTGATTTCCTTATATATATGGATGGCCTCAAATTACGTTTTCCATTGAGTATAATATTTTTATTTATATTAAAATAGCTTTCAATTGGAGCGTTTGAAATTCGTGTGTTCTCGCTTTTTTCAACTTTTGCACCCATTACATTTGTCAAAAAAAAAACATATACGGAACGTATTTCTTTAATATTAAGTTGTAATATTTAGAATTTCTTATTTTATTTACTGTTATACCTTCATTATGGTTCAATTCAATTAGGCTATATATTTTATAAGCTTTTCTATAAAATACACTCTTTTGAAACTGAGGTAGGGGCTCTACATAGTAGTCTTTCATGCTTATATCTGTGTATTCATTATTTACGTCAGATTGCGAGGAGTAAAAGTATTTTAATGTTTTTTTTTGCATTTGCATTTTTTAGCAGTAGCGCTATTGTCAGGTTTTGAAACCGAGTCCAAAAATCGGCAATACAGCATATATAGTTATACCTTTTAAAATAACTTTTTTAAAGAAATTAGTTTGTTCCTCATTTGTAGCGCACTCTGCAATATCTTTTAAGCATGTTCTTAAGAAAGGGCTACAACAAACTTGTTTAACTATAAAGTTAGCCGGAAGCTTTTCCCTAGCCTCTAAAATGATATTACACCTATCTAGGTAATTAGAAACCGAATACATACTATTTATCACTTTCAATATTGAGTTTATTAATGCCCAACTCCAGTCGACACATATTCGCTTTGCTATTGGCCATTTTATTTTATTTATTTAACAAAACACTTTGATATCCATTAGGAATTTTTTTATATCTTCCTCGTAATGCCTGGCTAACAAAGCTTCGGTTAAAGGAACAACCATCCTCTGTTTATTTTTTTTCAGAAATGTGGATAACTATGCTGTATAAAAAACCCTCTTTGAAGCCTTGTCAAATTTCTGAACAATACCGCCAGTGGCATCAAAAAACAAAGTATTTCTAGTTCTCTCCATTAAAAACTTGAATTTTTCTGACGTAATTGTTCTTCAGAAAATAAATATATTGCCTGTGTGATTGAAATCCTTCGTCTGAAGTGCTTCCATTGGCTAGCTCTTTGCATGAGTAATAAGTCAAATACAATATCGCCGCACAGTGGCTGAAAATCGTTTTTCATTGGCCAAAACTCTGTAACTTTTGAACCGATCAAAATATTGAAGTAATTTTTTTTATTGGATAGATATTTAGTTCAGCTTGACTCAGTTTAAATTTTATTAAAATTGATTGAGGACTTTTTAAGGAATTCTAGGTCAAAGTTGAACTTTTGAATTTTTTTTAACTTTTAGAGTGAAATATGGAATTATTATTTTTTTATTTATTAAAAAAATTGAATATTTGGAAATTAATAATAATTATAAATAATTTTTGTAATAATGGAATTTTTTTTATGTTACACTTAAAAAAAATTTTACACTGAAAAAAATAGTAAAATCAACTGGAGATTTTGCTATTACAGAAAAATTAAAAATTTTTTGCTGACAAATTTGCAAATTTGTTTACACTCAAAGAATAGTTACACTTAAAAAAAACGTTAATAATATTATATAAAAATATTGCTATTACTACAGAAAAATTTATTATTTTTTGCTGTCAAATTTGATAATTTTAAAAACATTTTAAAATAAAAACTGCAATAAATTTTAATAGCATTTGTAACAATGGTAGGTTCGTTTATTATTATTTTTTACTAATACTATGTTTTTCGTACTTAAATAACAATGAAAGGCAATTATAATTATTATTCATTTGACTCAAATATTGATTGCAAATATTCCATATTTTGTTCTGTGCTATCTCTGTTCTTTAGTAGTTTTTTGGCTTCTTCATCTAAATCCCGATGTTCCACTTTCCATTGATTTCGAATACTGGAGATAAACGGATCTGACGTTGCCAATAATATATTAAATAGATCTTCATTTGTTGAATTTCTTGAAATTTTTCTAGTATTGTGCTCTCTATAAAATCTGTAATCCTTGTTCCTTTTTTCCTGAGCCTCCTCTGATAGATCTCCAAGTGGCACCAAATGATATTTAATGACATCTTCTCCATGATAAAGGATTTTGTGAACTGTTGCAGACATATTTCTCCATGGGTAGTTGGTTGTATATATTTTTGCAGTTTCCTTTGCATAATCTCCAAATTTTCTAGAGTCAATTTCTTCATTGCACGCAAGTACTTCTAGGATTATTTTAAATCTGAAAATGAGGTTTAAATCCACTCCTGTTATTTCAGATGCTGTTTCTGGATCTGAAAAGAATCTTCTTGCGGTATTGCCATCATTTGTATTGCCTGACCCTTGTTTTGGCTGATCTATAATCAATCCTAATTTGCGATATTCATCTTGAACATGTTTCTTTTTTGCACTTCTTAACTCTTTGTTGGTTTCGTTGTTTCTTATTGATCCTGAAGACCCGAAATCCAAATCATAACTGATTTTTAGTATGTGTTCCATAAGTCGTATTCTTGCATGTAGTGGTGATAATCCAAATTCATATGCATCTTTATTATCTAATGATTTTGTCGGGACCTGGTTTAATTGGGTTGATGTTGCTTGGCATATAATGCAGCTGGATGCAGCCTTCGTGTTAGTCAAAGCCTGACCTACTTTTCCATCTATCATTGTCAGCACTAATTGGTAGCTTACTTCAATTTGCTGCCCATCTAACTGTAATTGTAATGGCTGTAGTGTTGCAATTTGGGTCTTGATATCACTAACTTCTTTGCTAATGGCATCATGAGTTTCTTTTTTGAATTCAAATTTGATTGGCCTGCAGTATTTCGTAGAAGATGGTGTCTCATTTTTCCAAATATCCATTGTTTGCGTTGTACTAGTCGAAGGATCTGAATCTTCCAAAATCTTTTTCAATCGCAATGGTACAAATGATACCATGAACATATCTGAGTCCGATATATTTTCACATACAGCTTGTTTGTATTGTTTTTGTCCCGAAGAACCATCACATCCCCATTTACAAAAAAGAATTAACTTTGTGTTTCCATATTTCTTTAACTCATTTCCTGTTATTGATTGTAGCAAGCGTTCGGCTGTGTGATCAAGTAGAGATTGTAGTTGTACCTCTGCCGAAATTGGTGTGATTGTAATAGTGTCCTTTGATGGCAAACAGTCCATTTTAGCAGCGGTTTTGTAATGATATGCTGCAGTTGTCCAATGATTTGCGTGGTCTTCCAGCCCTATCTTGCTTTGCTGTTTCTGCAGCGACAGTAAGTTGGCCCTCTAACCAGTTTGCACTTTTTATATAAAAGTTTGTAGCGTTTTTTTAGTGCTTTGACGAAATTAGATAATTGCTTTTGCATTTCGGTGCTACACGAATTTAAGTTTAACGTAACTAAGAACATCTTCCTGGTTTTTGTTTCTAAAATACTCTTCCGCCAGTTCTTTATAACTGAAGCTCTCCATATTTTTGTGAATATTTTTATTTGCGTCTGTTATGTTTTACGCGTACACCTAGAGGATTAACTTATTACTGAGTAATCCCTTATCGAATCCGTAGTTTTATACATCTTTAGATACATGTTATTCACACATTGATCTTTAATTTCATAGCAGGTAGTGCTTAAATTGCACAAAACTGCACATGTTGTCCAGACCTTAATATCAGGTAAAACTGATTAGTATCTTGCCAATATTTGTTGTTGTTGTTGGGTTATTTTTTTTTCTTTAGTGCTTTAATGTCGCGATTATTGTTATAAAATTGTTTATGACTTTGGTTGACCTAACATTTGATAACAGGTAAATTTAGAAAGAGATCATATGTTTACTTTAGAATTTTGTGATAATTTTATGACTTATTTTTGGCTGATCAAAGCAAAGCCATTAAACCCTTTCGCAGGTATTATATTTAATTTTTTTAGTTTTACGTAGTCTAAAGTAAAAAACATAAACTTTTAGGCAAAAAAGTGAAAATTATATACACCATTGTATACGAGTACTTTGGAGTAATTTCATTAAAATGAAAAAAGTGTTCTACAGACGGCTCGTCGCGGGTGCAAAAGTATATATAGCGTTAAAGAGGACACTTTAACCTTTCTCCGGGTGGTATACATTTCTTGTTCCCTTTTGTTCCCTAGAAGTTCTATTCCACTAAAGTTTAAATTTGAGAAAAATATAGTAGTTTCATAAATATTCCGTAACGCCCTTAATATTAAACGCTAGATCTCTGACCACTTACAAAAACTAAAGACTATAATCCTACCAATATTATAAAAAAGACCGCAGGCCATTATCGATGATAGCTTGCGAGTAGTAACCATTTATTTTTGATAAAAAACAACAGAAAAACACCTTCTTCTGAAATTAAAAAAAACCGTTGAGTTTGACAGCATGCCACGCTCACAATTATCAATAGTTTAACCTAATTTTTTGGCTACCTTAATCTGGATATATTAGCTGCAAAAGGGCGTAAAAATTTTAAAAATCGGTGACAAAAAAAAATTTGAGTTTTGGCCAATGAAAAACGATTTTCAGCCACAGTGCGCCGTCTCTATTAAGCTTGCGATTTATTTCGCTTTTAATTTTCCGTACAATATCTTCCGTAGGTACGGTTTTTATTTTTACTGAAAATATTAGACTTTGCAAATCTATGAAAAATTTATATCTCCTGCACCCTTCCTTTTCATAGATACATTTTGCATATATCCGCATTGATTTGTTATTTTTGGTGTAAGCGTTGCTACATATGTTTATTGGGCAAACATTGTTTAAAACCTTGTAGTCCTCACGCAGCAAATCGTCTACATAATTCGTAAATTCTGTTTTTTTTATTATACGGCCATCTTTTATAAGGAATTCCTTCAGGAAATTGACTTGCTGCAATTTAAATTCAAAACTACCAGCATCAAAAGCATACCCGTGCAGATATTTATTTCTGCTTTTTTGATTTCGAATTTTAACCATTTGATTAGGAAAAGGTTCAACGTTAATTTTTTTCTTATTAGACCATATTCTTTTATTTCCGAATCTGTTTCCTTAGTCACATCTAGTTTTTTCTTCTGCGTCCTTTATTTCTAATATTGACGTAATGGAGCTATAGGTATTCTGAAGGTCTGAAATCACTTCAATTTCTAAAGATTTATCATTTCCTGCATAAAATTAGGCTATATTGTATGAATAAAAATTTTTAAAAATCTATGATTTACCTCCATCAGCATTTTCTTCAAAAATAGCAACTTCTTGTTTCGTTGAAGAAAAGGGTGCTTTAAATTCTGTTGTATAGTTCCCTATAGTGAAGCCTGATACGCCGAAACTGTCAATATGATTAATATTTGGGATAGATTTTTCGCTAAGCAAGTTTGAAATCAAATTTTCCAATAATTTATCATTTCCTACATAAAATTACGCTATATTGCATGAATAATTTTTTTTAAATCTATGAATTACCTCCATCAGCATTTTCTTCAAATTAGCAACTTCTTTTTTCGTTGAAGAAAAGGGTGCTTTAAATTCTGTTGTATAGTTCCCTATAGTGAAGCATGATATGCCGAAACTGTCAATATGCTTAATATTTGGGATAGATTTTTCGCTAAGCAGGTTTGAAATGAAATTTTCCAATAATTTATCATTTCCTACATAAAATTACGCTATATTGCATGAATAAATTTTTTTTAAATCTATGAATTACCTCCATCAGCATTTTCTTCAAAAAAAGCAACTTCTTTTTTCGTTGAAGAAAAGGGTACTTTAAATTCTGTTGTATAGTTCCCTATAGTGAAGCCTGATTCGCAGAAACTATCAGATTCCTCAATTTCATGCGATAACCTACTTTCCCGGATTGATTTTTCTCTAAGTAGCTCTGATAAAATTTTTTCAAATGATGTAACGTTAATTTTTTTTTAAATCTTTCTCTTTTATTCACGAATCTTATAAACTAAATAAGGTACAATGTTATGAGATTTTACTTACGTACTACAACAATTAAATCTTATAATTGAATAAGGAAACTCTTAATAATACTGCCTTAAGGGAAATTTGTAAAAAAAACCTCTTATAAACTTTGAAAATGACATAATGAAATTTGGTAAAACAATCGCTAGTAAGATTCCTTTTAACAAAAGAATATCAGCGACTGTTTAGTAAATTGCTTATTATTTCAAAATTAGAAAGTCTGCATTTTTCATTAAATGACAGCGTCAGATCATTAGGAAACGCGTTTAACCTTTTATGTTTAAATCTATTGTGCAAGTCAGTGGGGAATCTAGGGGGAAGATTATGAATTATTTTTAAATTTTTGTTCTGGATAATCTGAAGCTTTTTTATATGGGTCTTAGCAGTTTTGTGAAACCATGATGGACTGCCGTAAGTCAGTATCGGCCTAATACACATATTGTACAACAATATATTATTTTTGAGGTTGAGCTTAGACCTCCTATTAAGTATGGGGTATAGAGCACGTCCACACTTTATAGCTTTATCACAAATGTAATTCACATGTTGTTTAAATTTAAGTTTTTTATCTAAAGTGATATTTAATATCATCAGATCTTTAATATCAGATATTAAAGATATATGGGGATCACGTTTCCTTGACAGTACAGAATTTTAGTAGCAATACGTTTTGGTGCCTTTTTATATGGAAATATTATGGCCCGCGTTTTATTATAATATGCTTTTATTTTCCACTTATCAAAATATTTCTGGCTTGTGGTAACGCTCTCTTGCATTCTCTTGATTATTGCATTTGTAAGTTTTCCACTGCATATAAAAGCACTGTCATCAGCATAAAATGCTGCTTCCTGATTTCTGTGCACCTCAACATCAGATGTATACAATTACAATACTGACCCTTGTGGCAATCCCGCTGGGATTGTTCTTTCTGTTGAAAAGTCCCCGTCAACACACACAACAAATCTACGGTTCTTTAGGAAACTTTGTATAATTTTTTGTAAATATAAAGGGAAACCTATTGCATTGAGTTTGTATAACATCCCATTGTGCCAGATGGTATCAAAAGCTTTTTCTATATCGAGAAAAACAATGCCAGTACTCTTGCGATTTCTTATGTTATCTTCGATATAATTTACAACTCGCTTTATTTGGTGTACGATAGAGTGTTCCTTACGGAATCCAAACTGTTGGTGGTTAATAATATTATTTTAATCTGCAAAATCAAATAATCTTTTATGAATGATTTTTCAAAGACTTTATCCAGTAAACTTAAAATGCTTATCGGCCTATAGCTGGTGGGTAGTTTGGGATATTTTCCCTTTTTATAAATCGGTATTACTTTTGATTTTTTAAAAGTACGGGGAAATAGCCCATTAATTAAACAACAATTGAATATTTTACTTAGAATTTCATAAAAGTAGTCTGGCATATTTTTTAGGATAATACTATTTATGCCATCTAACCCCGGGGCTTTATTATTTTTTAATAGCATAGTAATTGTCTTAGACTCAGTGGCATTTGTACGTTCAATATTATTACTACCAATAGGAGAATCATTATCGAGAAAATTAATAAAATCAGATACATATGTATCCAAAGTCGATTGGTTATTGATAGTAATAGTGTGTGAGCTAACAAAACCATCTGCAATTGCATTAGCTTTTTCTGCACCAGTTTCATTGCAGTTAAGATCTGAACAAAACGAGTCCTTTCCCTTTAACGCTTTTGTTAATTTCCAGAAGTTTTTGGATCCCAGGGGTAGTTTCTAAATAAATCTCGACCACGACTCGTTTCTATCCTTGTTAAGGTGGAATTCAATTAGATTACTTAACTGCCTTAAGATACCGTTTAAGTGGGCTCTGTAAATCGGATCCCTACATCTCTGAAATCTACGTATGAATTTATTTCTTTGAGCAATAAGCATCTTAGATGTACTTGAGATTTCTCTCTGCCACGAGTTTTTTCTTCCTACGGGAATCTTGCTAAATGCAGCGTTAACAATTGAAATTAATTTATTTAGCAATAAATCTACGTTGCTAGGAATACACTCTGTTTGGTCAATGTTTTGGCGTCTAATTTCACTTTCTACCCAAACTCTAATTGCTGTCCAGTCTGCACGATTATACAAGGCTACTGAATTTAATTTATTTTGAAACTGTCCATAAATGGAATAGGAAATCGGAACATGATCTGACTGTAAAATATTTGGGTGTGACTCTAAGTTTGAAAAAGGGATATTGGAATTAGATAGTAAAATGTCTACTGTAGAGGACTGGACCTGGGTTAAGTTTTGACCGCATCGGGTAAAAGAAAATGGAAAATAAATGTAATAGTTTGCAAGCAAACAATGTCTGTAAAGCTCATTACCGGCTGTGTTATTAGATACACAGTTCCAATGTGTGTGATGTGCATTGAAATCACCAATAATGAAAAAGTCCGCCTTAAAGTCCACAGTATAATTTGGATTATAAGCAGCAGTAACAACTACAGGACGACTATATTTTCAATGATTTTTGTGTTAATTTTGGGTAATAACTTATGAACTATGTTAGTTTTTACCGCAATGAGTATTGTTCCGCCATGTGATAGCCGGTCTTCACGATAAATTTTGTAGCTTCCTAGTTGGAGTTTGTGATGCGGTTTTAAAAACGTCTCGTTGAGCAACAGTATATCAACTTGTTTGTCGTGAAGGACTTGCTCGAGCTGTGCAGCTGCTGACTCGGTTGTTATGTCTTGAGCGTTCCAGTGCATGACATAAACATTGTGTACAACAAATGTTTTATATGGCATGTTTAAGCATCATAAATAAGACTCTCAATTTGTCAAACTTTGTTTGACATTTTTCCAATGCATCTACTGCATTAAAAAATATTTTCAATAGTTTATTATTGGATAACTCGTTGTTGATGTCCCGTGTTTTGCTTTTAGTGACTTCAGAAAACATATTTTTCCCTTGGAACCGGGAGTCTTGTGCAATACCATGATGTTCTTGGCTCGATAGTTGTGGGAAATCACTCTCGTCTATTACATAACTACTGTTATGTCTTATACTAGTCATTCTAGTTTTTGCGGTGAGTCTTTGTCGTATCTCTAAGTATTTTTTACGACACGGGCATTTAGGGTCATCTGCCCTGTGGTTTGCATTTCTGTAATTTTTATTTGTACAGTTATGACATTTGTACACTATACTGCCATCAGGTGAGCTTTTGTTTAGTGAACAATCAGCGTAATCGTGGTTTCCCGCACAAGATGTACATACCTTGACTCTGTTGCAGTTGTTGGCTCCATGACCGTACATCGAACACTTAGTACATTGTGTTGGACCTTTATTACTCCTAAAAAGGTTTTCTCCAGTAAATAGCAATGTTACAGAAAAATCTGATTTTTAAAATTTCACGCTTTGAAACGTGTTGCCTGTCGAATTCAATCAGATACAGTGTGTCATCTTCGTTTGATCTTTTGGTAATAATTTCTGTAACGCTTACAGGAGTAATGTTGTGCGCACTTTTAAGTTCCTCCATTATAACTGTTGTCGTCTATCGGGGAAGACCAAACAGCACCATCTTGAAAATTTTACTATCTCTTGCCTCGTGTGTGTAGAAATGGTAGTTGAGATTATTTTAGTTAAAATCGACATCCTTTTGAACATAAATTTCTCACCGATTAATCCTAGCACTTTGGAAAAACTTACGTTGGAATCCACAATTATCGGTGGAATTTTCTCCTTTTTTAATAAATCGTCTTCTTCATCTTCGGACAGCAGATGAAACCTGTTGCTGGTACTCGGCCCGTCGTTTATCTTGGACATCTTGTATTTGGGGCAATTGCCCCAAAGCTTCCTCCTTTTTTGCCCATTCATAGTCAGTCAAAAAGATAAATTATTTAAAATGAAAATTTAAACTTTGTGCTAGTGTATTTGGCCAGATCTATTATTGTGTTTATCGATTATTATTATTTTTATTATTTCTTTGAAACTATTATTTTCTAGTATTTCAGTGCAGTTCTAATAATTTTGCGAAAAAGACTGAAAACACATTGGCACTTTTTGGAAGCAATCGATGTTAGAAAACTGAATTTGATAATTTTCAATTTAACTCCTTAAATTCTGGTAACCATGCTTGTTACACCATGTGCAAAAACCACTAATTTCAGACTGCAAATACAAGTTATCATTACTCTTCTAAAAAAATTATTTTTTATAAAAATTGAAATATAGATATAAACAAATAATTTCACTTACTAATAAAGAAATTTTTCTTTTCAAAAGAAGCTTATTCTTTTTAATGGAAACTATATGTTCCATTTTTTGCATTTTGCAACATTTCATTGGCAAAAGAAAAAAATCAGTGCCTATTATATGAAAAGCCAAGTAATGTATGTTAGCTAAATAACCAAAGATTTCTTTATTAAGCACATTTTAACTTTGTTTTATTACACAATTTCAAAACTTTAATTTAACACTTCTATTCTTAAAGAACTTTGAAGTAGAAGTAAAAATGAACACAAATTATCTGTTCAGTCTAAAAAAACTAACAGTATTTTCTTTGCATTTGATTTCAAACATGTTAACGATAGTAACGTATTTTTAACATAAGCAGCAGTAACATAACATATAGTTAAAAAATCTTTTAAAATTTCTAACACAAAAGCTACTGCTTATTTTAATATTTGCAGATGAATAAAAAAAGTTGAAGTAAATTTAGCTTAAGGAAACCTTATATGGTCACTCTGTATACACCTGCCTGTTATATGTTGTAGTTTCTCACATGCTTGCTTTTTATTCTTTTCGAACATGTAAAAAAAATAACATGCCTTCCGAAATGGGAGATACATTCTTGACTTTAAAAATGTTAGCGATACTAACGTATTTTTAACATAAGCAGCGTACATATCTATAACATTTGTGATTTATGATCACCAAAAAATACACTAAATTCGATTTTGAAATTCTTTTAAAAAAATTCACTAATACAATTGAGAAATGTGACATAGATATTTGAATAGTGTGGGCCCTTGGCTAAAGACTCCATATAGTGTTTATACGCTACAAGGAAGGATGCTCCCAGAAATAGCCAAAATCCGCCAGTGATCACCTAAAAATTCACTAAATTCGATTTTGCAATTCTAGAAAAAAATTAACAAATACAAATATGAAATTGGTATAAATTTTTAATTGTTAAAAAAATTGCTTAAATTTAATTGCAGTTTTAATTTTTCCTAACTATGACAAAATTAAATATGTCAGTGTTGGCACTTCAAAACATATTTAACTATAAAGTTAACTATAAAGTTAAATATGTTTTACGTAACCTCTATTGTCAAACATATTTAACTCGGCACACACATTTCTAAATACAGACGTGATGCATTTTACGTCATTATCAGATTTTCTTGCACAACTAAATTTATGCTTATTTATTCTTACATGGTAAAACCAATTTGTTTTGGAAATATGCTCTTCACAATCCTTGCAATAAACTTTGGTTTCACCTTCTCTTTTTGAATGTTCTATTAAGTGCGAATGAAGTACCGCACGGTCTGAAAAATGTATATTACATTTTACACATTTAAATGAAGTGGATGGTCGTTGTAACCTAACGTGTCTTCTTAATGTTGAATTTAACTTGTAGACGTTTTGAGAAAATTCACAAATAAAGTTTTCCGGGTTTTGATATAGTAAGTATGAACTGTTGAAATTTCTAAACAATAATAATTTTTTTTATCTGTATTAATAATAAAATACACAAATTTTTCTTAAAGTTATTTACTTACACACAATAACAACAATGAAGAATTATTTTAAACAATTTTTATTTAAACACACTTTAGCATATTAAATTGATAGTAACCGATAGACTTTTATGGTAAGTATGATTAAAAGCTGAACTACTCATCATATTTATAAGCACTTATGAGAATCGCGTAGTAGTCAACTAATCAGGACTATACCATACACATAGACACGTACACACACGCGCCCATACTAACAAACGCGCCCATACTAACAAACGCGCACATAAACACACTCCAAAATTTTAAACAAAGACAGATGTATACACGCAACACAGTCTAGCAAGCACACACACACATATCTTTAAACAAATGTTCAGAGATGAAAAACACATTTTTATGCCATACGTTCTATAATTGAAATTTCTTTCATACAATTTCATAATATTGTGAAATTAAAATTCCTTTGTCAAGAAATTAACAAATAAAATCAAGATTGCGGATGATTTAACACCCTCAGGAATATTTTGGATCCAACTGTACACTTGTTAAACTCAAACTTTTTGTCTATATAAACAAAAAAATTATAAAATAAAGACTGTGTTATAGAGTTCATAGTAGTCGAAGTCAGCAAAATTATGAAAACATAAAGAAAAATCAAAAACGTACATAAAACCAGACTCATATATACATATATAAAGGCATAAAAAGAAATTCTCTTAAACATAATTAATACAACGATACCAAAGCGATCACAACATACACACACACAATTCAATACATTTCAAACAAACACAGATGTATACACACAACACAGTCAATCAAACACACACACACTTTTTCAAACAAACATAGATGTATATACACATACACAAACTTTTTCATACAACCAACCAAGGATGAAAACACATTTCTAGTAGGAAGGTCCCGTTAGGTATGTTTAGATAGGTGTATCTGGATAGGGGTGTTCGGGTGGTAGTGATTGGACAACCCAGGTAAGGGTTGTCTGGACAAACATTTAGTTCAGACATGTGAAACTTTAAAAAAATGTACCTATACATTTTTGAAGGATGGAAACCGCCTTTCAACAATTCAAACACTCAATCGCCTAACAAAAAATATTTTTAACGATCACGTTTCCCAGCCAGGCATAAACCACCTGTTTGTATGGAAAAGTGATCAAGAACCGGCACAAACACACTACTATTAAGCATGTTAATTTTCCCAATGATATGAAATTGCATTGTAGCACGTTTTAGAATATTTGACGGCTTTTAAAAATTTTGGAAAATTTGGCAAACTTTCGCGATTATCACGATATGATTTATGCTTCATTAAATTTTTAAGATTTTATAAAAAGATGAACACAGAATATTGATCCAATATGCATGAATTTCGTTGACCTTATTTTTATGCAAAAATTATTTTTACTCAAAAAGTCAAAACAAATATAAGTTGAAAATAAATTGTTTCTGTTGTATAGTCAACACTAAACCACATTGTTACGTTTTCTATATTTTTGATAGTTGACATCACCAAATTGTTTTGACAGCAAGAACATTACAAGTCATTCGTTTAGCAACCACCATTTTAACAAGATAACTTTTTTTACACTCATTTGTACCAAAAAACTTTTATGAAGAAATTTAATTAAATAATTATATTGAAGAACCGAAATTTATGCTCGTTATCTTATTTTAATGGAACCTAGTGGAGAGGTAAGAAAAAAAGGAAAAAACGAAAGATTTAACAGTTTATTTTTGTTGTAGTTCTGCAAACAAATTTTTTGAAACCCCACAATATTATCTTTAATAGTCACATTTACGGATACACATCGATACATACTATATTTGTACGTATTCCTAGCAATACAAAAATCATTTTCTATTTATTTATGCTACACCTATCAATATACGCACTTATTTATTATAATGGAACCCGTTGATAGTCACAGCTTTCTGTGAAAGTACTTGTTTGTAACACTACATATTAATAATCCTACACTTTTGAATGTCGATATATGCTTTGTATTGAAAATTGTATACCTTTGTCGGTCACTGGTATATTCATACTTACGGCATGCTGGAACGAGAACGAAAAATCATTACCCAGCTAAAAAAAGTCATATATGGGCCACATATTTTTGGATATAAGAATTATGGGTATGTAAATATACTACACACATACATACATATGTATGTATGTAGTATAGCAGCTTTATTATTGTACATGAATCGTTTGTGAATTTTGCGATAATTTTACCTTTTTTTAAATTTCCCCCCTTATATAAAAATGTTAGCGATTTCTGACTGTTTTTGAGCGTAATTTGACGGGAAGTAATGGAAAAGAGTTAGCAATAATGCTTAAAAGCATGAGGTGAGAGTTAAAGAACCTCTTGTTAACTCGGATCACTAGAACATTTTTGCCAGCTTTTCGATTTTGGAATTTCGTAGCGTCTTTCAAACAGCTATGCAACGTCTAAGAGAACTAAATTTCTGATAGTATCGAATTAATAAAAAAAACGCAGACACTGATTCAATACGCAAAAGGGCAAAATCTTCGAGTGTTAAAGCGTGAAAAAGCTTTTTACCACCAGAGTCTTCGTGATACAAGTCTTGCTGCTCGTCGTGGTAGAGCTTTTGGATATACGTTAAAACAGTAACGGCTAATGCTACTCGTAGATCCTTAATTAGGGCTCTTTTAAAGGATTACTTAATATTCACTGACCCGGTCGTTAAAGCTGAATTACTTGCAAGTACTTCTCGCTTGCCAGATACCAGTCAACCACTACCCGTGCTTAAAAAAAATATATAACTATGTGATGGAATGTTCTCGAAGCACCGCCTTTCGACGCTAGTGGTTACCTTTTCAGAAAATTCTATTGCATGATATGTTGCAAGCTTGCTAATGTAGCACCAAATCGCCAAACAAAGAAAGTTTACAACCCTGACAATAAAAAGTATTTTTAACTTACATCTTGTGAGGTATTTGAAGTTCAGCAGATTACTTAGCGACCACCAGTATGGCTTCCGTAGAGGGTGTTCTATGGGGGATATGTTTGCATTCCTATCGGAAAGATATTGCCATTCAATTCACATTTCTGACGAAAATCAATTGATAGGTCTAGATATTTCGAAGGCGATTTATGGAGTGTAGCATGATGTACTTCTGTCAAAACTTATTGCTATTGAGATTTCTCAGGAACTGCAGTATACGAGAGGATTTCATCAAACGAGTTCCCCTTCTTTATTTATAATTTTTTCAAATTACCTTCTATGTTAAATTTCCATTTGAAATTCGTATTCATCAGGCCAGTCCTGTTGGACATTAGGATAAAGAGCCGACACATAATTGATAAACTTAATCAAGATCTTATTGACAGCATCTGAAACGCAATGCGAATAGAGTCGATTTAGCGCCAGTGATGCGCAACATGCAGTTCCAACTGTAGTTATGGGTGGTATAGGTATGAAGGAATCAGAAGCTTTTGATGCTCTTGGCATAAGAAGCTAGTGTGATGCTCGATAGAATGATCATATTAGTGACTCGTACTCATATTCCCGAATATTTTCGCTAATATTTACTTTATGAAACACATAAAGTGTATCTCTGATTCGCCAAGTCGAACAAACACGTCTTGTTGACAAGCTGTTTTTAATTTTTTTAACTATTTTATGCAAATTTTTGAATGTACATTATATATATATATATTAGTGCGGGTAAAATTGTATGGAACGATTTTTTTTGATAAAACGTATAGCAAAAACGTAATCTATAGGTGATTCTGAGAAATTTTGCTCAAGAGACCATAGCTCTAAGTCGGATTTGGAGCCCCCCAAAATAGAAATTTTTCCATATATACATAGAACAATTTAATTAAATTCGTCATAAAATCGGATAGAATTATAGTAGTTTTCTCAATCTGGGCTTGTTTGAAAGGTATTTTTATCACCTTTCAGAATCTGTATTGATACCAATTTTTTTTTTAATTTTAGTAGAGATATAGGAACTTTTGTAGAAAAATAGCCTAAAATGAACTTTTAATAATAAATTCTGAAGTTTCTTCGAGTTTTTTCGAGATTTTTTTTTGCAGATTACGAAAGTTCAGATAATTTCCAACAACTTTTTTACGATAATTTTTTTTGTTTTCGAACTCCTTTTTGTAGGAAAATCGATCTGAAAAAATCAACACTTTCAAGGTTTCAACAAAAGAAACACTATTTTTACATTTTTAATTCAATTTATTCTTAAATTTTATTCTCGACCTACAATTTAATGTTTTAACGTGGTAATCTTATTTTTTAAGGTCCGTTTTACTTTAGGAGTTTTCTTACGACTTTCTAATGTCACTGCCATAACTCCTTCACGATTCTTTTCTATAATTCGAATCTATCACACATCATAGCAAAATTTAAGGCATCGTATCTTTGAGTCTAATGACCTCGTCTCATTTGAACAGTTGCTTCTGGAACTTCTGTTGTTGCTTCATTTTCATCTTCATCCATGTGTAATTCAGGTGGTTCGTATATTGGATCATCGGTACCAGTTGTAAGGGTTGGTATTGTTGTAGCTACTTCTTCAACGTCTTCCGTATATTCAGGTATTGTGAATTTTCTATCATTTTGCTGGTCCATAATAAATTCTTTTAGATGTTCTGGAATCAATCCACATGAGCATTCTGTTGTTTTTAATTTGCAATTACATTTGCCAATATAAAATAATTCGTTTGAATTGAATCAACAAATGCGTGAAATTCATCTCTTTTGTTTCTATGTTGTACATGTTTCTGGTATTTATCAATCAAACCAGTTAATTTTTTTAAAACACTCTTTCTATTAATGATTTCAATATTTAATTTACACCAAATTTGGATCAATTTATCTGTTACGTGAGGAGTAAAAGTTTTATACGACAACATTTTGTTTTCAAATTTAGCACGAGCACTTAAAAAAAATAATAATATTTTAAAATGTCACATTTAGTAGGCAAACTAAGATCATTTAAATCACTTGATAAACCAAAAACAACAAAACTTGATGAGGCATGTTAGTCAATCTGTCAATCTATCAATCTATGATAATATTTTGAAATATATATATATATATATATGGTGCGCATCATTGCGTTTACACATATATATGTACCTGAGTGGTCCGCAGTTACTATATGAAGGATCTCAAAGATCTTGCCCTTACTAAGAAGAGACAGGCCAAATCACTTCATAACCATGGGAAAAGACATTTGCAGTCCTAGTTAGCGTCTAGCTTTTTCTTATAGTGGCAAACGCAAGAATTCTGTCAACGACGAAGAAAAAGAATCAGTCCACCATTGTATCTGCGACTGCTTGGCTCTGCAGGAACGCAAGTAAAGACATCCAGAAAATAGCTTCTTTGTGAAAAGTTTGGATTGGTTTTCAAGTCAGAGTTCCAGAACTTCATAGACATGTGTAGGGTGTAGAAAATCCTCTGGGTATCACAATGGACCAAGTGGATTTCATTGCAATCGCTATAGGCGAGTTGCCAATCTACCCTAAGCTACATAAATTCGTGCATTTACTTACAGGTATTATCATATAAACCATAAACACTAATTGATAAACACTTTAATAAATTTACCAAATTTCAGTGCTTTTGCTTGGGTCTTATCGGCATTTAGGAGTTATTTTAATGTTTCTTAAAGTAAGAACTAGAATAATTAATAAATTTATTACCTGCTGATCGAGCTAAAGCTTGCCATAACTGCGTGGTAGCTGCATCAGTACCATGTTCTTCTGATGTTTGGCTATCCGGAGTTTTGCGTTCATAACAAATCTCGGTTTCTGAATTTAGTATCTTTGTATTTTGAAAAAGAGTATTTGATTGAAGTGTATTCGCATTAACAATAATATTAAACGCATTTGTGTTCAGTTTACTTTGAAATATCTTATCATTAGAAATACGTGGTTCTGAGAATACATCAGGAGTTGGTATTGATTTGTCCTGGCGTGAAGAAAAATGTGTGCGATTTTGTAAATCACATATGGTGTCTTTAATTGCTAAATCCGTATTAAAGTCTAAATTATCATTTACTGGACGCTTATCTCTTATCACAGAATTTAAAATATTAGGATTTATAGATGAAAAATGTCTTGGAGATTGAGGATTCGAACAAGGGGGTGATATGATTACTTTTTTACTTATATCCATTAAAACGGCGGCTGTCTCCAATTGTTGTTGAAAATTGTGTGTCTTATTTGGATTAAATTCACCAATGTGCACATTTATTCCTTTACTTCCTGACTGCAAATTTTGATTTGCATTAAGTGCAGTATTGTACTCTTGCCTTGAAACTTTCTCAAATGATTTTTGTATTTTCAATTGTGATAGTACATTTTCACATTTTTCCTTCAAAAAATAATCATTCTCAGAAAAAGTGCTTAATTCTGTTAACGCCTTTGCTGCCATTTGTTCGGATGAAGACTTATTATATTTGTTTGAAGATAGAAGATTGTTGAAATACGTAGTCATGTCGGCCGAGTCCTAAAAAAAATAACATACATTATATATTATAAATATGCAGTGGCAGAACAAAATGTAAAGCTTCATTATACATATCAAAATGTTGAAAATTGAGGATTACTTTTTTATTTAACAACATAAACATCCAAACCGTACCAATTTTCTTAATTACCACTAGATGCCTAATACTAAAAAAATTGCAAGAGCGCCCATTAAGGACTTATGAACTTAGAGAACTATTCATTTGAAAACAGCACAATAAGAGAAAAAATTATGTTTTGCAATAAAATAAAAAGAAAGCTTCGAGTAAAAAGTATGTACGAGTAAATTTTTTATTTAATAAATAAATTAAAAAGAATAATGCACTATAAAACAGAGTTTTTATTAGTAACTGACTATTTGACTCATTTGAATTTATCAAATATTATATATAATATATAAGGTTCTTGTAAATAAAAGTATTTTAGCATTATTATTAAGATCGAATCAAAAGTATCAGGCAAAGAAAATTACACTAATTTGAAATTTGTGGAAAAATTAAAACTATGTACAAATATCTTATTTAACACTGCTATTGAAATGAAGTAAAGCATGAGTGTACTTTCTTTTGTACATTTTTGAATAAAAAATTTGCAGCAACCATCAAACCAAAGCGAGTACAGTAAAACAAAATTGCTAAGACAAATACTGAAACTAACGCAACTCAAGTGTGTGGTATTATCTTTATAATGTACTAGCCACACCCGATGCGCTTCGCTACACCCATACACATAAAAGTAACATTTATAAGTCTAATTAATGATCTGGAATTTCATTATTTTAGACACGGAAACTTTACTTTAAAAAGTCTTAATCCTGCTGGTAGAATGTAAAAGGGAAGATAATGGCTATTGTTTAATAAGATTTCTAATATTATTTAATCAAATCATATCTCTGCAAAAGACCTGAATTCAATACAAAGATCCAACCAATAATTATAAAGGGTCCGCCATCTAACGTTTTTTTTTTCAACTAGTGCTTATTTCGTGAATGGTAACACTTAGCTCATGTCTGATTTGACAGATAATTAGTTTTATCCTTCCGCTGAACGAATATTGCGCTGGGAAATATTGCGACATTACTTTATTACAGAAGATGCCGGTTTTGCCAAAAAAAATCATCTTTTCAGATGAAGCTCATTTTGATCCTGGCGGGTATGTAAACAAGCACAATTGTCGCATTTGGGGCACAGAAAACCCGCACGCATACATTGAAAAGCCGACGCACCCAAAACGAGTCACTGTTTGGTGCGGATTTTGGTCCAGAGGCATAATTGGGCCATTTTTCTTCGAAAATGAGCAAGGAGTGGCCGTTACAGTCAATGGCAACATTTGGTTTCTACTGGATGGCGCTACGTGCCACACAGCCGAAGCTACACTCGATGTTTTGCGCCCTGTTTTTGAAGATCGCATTATCAGCCGCAGAACTGATGTCGTTTGGCCACCTCGGAGATGCGATTTGACACCGTTGGACTATTATTTGTTCGGTGCCGTCAAAGATAAGTGTTACGCCGACAAGCCAGAGACAATTGACGCTTTAAAAGACAATATTCGTGAAGCTATTGGTGAAATACAAAAAACGAAATTTGAGAAAATATTCAGTAGTTTTTTTAAAACATTTTCAAAAAAAAAAAGTTATCAGGCGGACCCTTTACAAAGCTTACTGCAACCAAACCCTTTCGAGCCATTGGAACAATTATGCAATAATCAATATATCGGTCGTTCATTTCGAAAAATATATTATTATGGGATTAAACTGCAAGCGAAACCTTTCTAAAGAAAAAAACTCTGAAAATTGGTTCAAAAAAAGTAAGAAGTCAGTTAAAAATTATTCCAATGCTTTCTTGTATACAATATTTTCTGTTTTCGCAATTGGAACATAAACATATTACATATGTGAGTCAAATCTTATTTTTACAAATAAAATAGAGCATATCTAAAAATTATCTCCCCTATACTTTCTGAGCATATTTGCTACACAATATGAAACATTTTTCCCGCGTTTTTAAAGTATGTAACAAAATGTGTTCAAAATGTGAAAAGAAATAAAAAAAGACTCCAAAAGTTTTTCCACTGCAGCAGACTTAGTGCAATATCGAGTTACTTGTTACATATTTTTATTGCTTTTCGTTAAATAATAAACAATATTTTGCTCTGCCAATTAGGTAGCCATAACTATTACAATATTTTTATTTATGTATTTAAATTTAAAAACACCTATTATAAAAATTGGCAGGTAGTTTTAAAACTTTTTATACTAAGTAAAATATAAAATGCCGTTGTATAATCTAGTTAATTGAGGCCTGGATTTCTCTTGCACAAATCAGGTAGTTTGAACCTTTTTTATTTCTGGGTATAAATTAAACCAAAATTGTGTAATGCAGCCAGTTAAGTTTTTACTTTGTAAAAATGTCATTTCAAAATTCGGAGTTGTTTGAATTATTCAAAAACTCAGATAATGAAAAAGTATGTAAATTGGCTATTGTGGAAAAACTATACGATTTACCAGGATACCACGAAAAGGATGTGAAATCAAAATTCACTTCGTTTACTAAACATGGAAACAACTTTTGAAAACACCGAAGTACCACATACATCTTCTGACAGCAAAAGAAGAAGACATGTAAAAACTATAAACGAGCGTTCGAAATACACAAGAAAACTTAAGCATGTAAAACATAAATCAAGGTTTGACATTACAAAAGATGTGACGCCTGCAAGCCCAGATCGACTACAGAGGATTAAAGAGAGTATTTCAACTCTCCAAATGCTTTACTAGCAAATTATTGCATAGAAGAAGCCTTAGCATTTTTTATGGATTTGGGATTGTCCAAGGAAAAATATTCTATTTTACGAAGCTCTTTAAAGAATCACAATGTGAATATTCTTCCTTGATACAAAAAAGGTTACATCTGCCAATAAAGAAGCAGTGGCATGTAATGTAAAGATAACTGAAGTATCGGTAGAGGTTGAACTTGAGTTAATCGATCATAAAGCTTGTGGTAAAAATTTAATGTAATATCAATGCTCACAAATTGGAGAGTTGTCATGGCAATCGTCAAATTTGATTGCGTTCATGAAATTTGCTACGTGTGGACTACGATTGCCATAAGTGGCAATCCATTGCGCAATGATTGCGTAAGTGATTGCTTGAGCAGTTATTGCCTATCAGTCTGCTGTCATTTCTCTTTTCTGTAGTCAGTGCAATTGCGAATTTGCATTTAGAAAACTAAAAATTGCATATTTATTTAAAAAAAATCACCTAATGGAATGGAATCCCGAAGAAATATTTAAAACAATAAAATTTTATCTACAATTCCCATCTTTATGTACATAAAATTTTAGCATATTTATACAACCTCTCCTATGAAAATTTTGAATTTGTGACGAGGCAATTTTACGTGTTCTCAACCTAAAAGCAATTAGCTATCAAAATTCTGCTGACGTTTTTGCTTGTTCTCCGCAATGAAATTTCTACGTGAAGACCCAGTGTGAATAATAATTGCAATATCACTGAAAATGATCGAATGATATCATGTTGGCTATGTTTAGACAATTTTCACATGAAGTGTTCTTCATTAAAGCCACGTGACGTTGATGCACTAGCTGATCCTGGAAAATCCCTTCTATGGACCTGTTATCGCTGCAGACAAATAAATATTGATTTCTATAAATTTTTCACAAGCTACGAAGATGAATTTAATAAACTATACGAGGACTTTTTATCTGTGCAAACTAAGCTTTCTAAATTCGGTGATCTATTTATAAACTATTCGAATTTATATAAGCTTTCCAATTCTCTAGACCTCCCTTCTGTGATGCCTACAATAACATATTCTTCAGTGCCCACACTGTCAAAGTCTGCTGAAATCATAAATAATGTATCTACACCATCTTCATCTCTAAGTACTATATCTCCTCATGAAACCAATAACTCAAACGCATATCCAATGACTCCTGCTCAAACGTCCTTGACTGAAAGTGACAATCTTTCTTTCTCTAATTTAACTAATTTAGCAGCTGTTATTACTCCTTCAACTTCTACACAAAATAATAAAACTTTCCCTAAAAAACTTAATATCATACCACCGATAAAATCAATTTTCATTTCCCGATTTGCATACTACTGATCAGGATATTGAGAACTATTTAAGGTCCAAGCTTAACTATGGATCAAGCATATCAATCAAAAAATTTTTTTATTCCGAACCAAGAAGCATAACATCTTTTAAACTTACTGTTCCTTTTGATCTTTATGATACAATTGTTGATCCTGTTTTTGCCTATTCGTTCAAGAGTATATTGTAAAAAATTACCACAGATCGAACAATGTGGTCCGACTTACATCAAGTGATATCTCTATTCCAAAAAACTAAATTCGTCAACTGATACCAAACTTAATTGACCAAACTGATACCAAACAAATTGACTTTGTCAATAGTTTTGATTTTAACTATCATGTTCTTTTCTTCATCGAAACTTGGCTAAAAGAAAATGTATTTAACACGGAAATACTCTGCGATGATTATAACATATACAGGAGAGACATAGGTACAAATCGTTATTGCGGAGGAATTCTTTTGGTCTGTTCATTATATTGAATTAATTGCTGTAAAAATTAAACTTAACAAAAGGAACGTATTTTCTGTTTATGAAAATCATTTTGAATCTATTAAACATGAGTTCAAATCAGCAAATCCCACCGAATATATTTTAGTTTTTGGCTACTTTAATTTACCGTTGGTTTCATGGAACTGTCCACCTGATTCTTTAAAATCTAACGATTTTTTAAACAACATTATGGATTTATGCCTTTACTAGATTAATGCTGTGTATAATACCAATAATAAACTGCTAGACTTGATATTTGTCAACGAACCTGCACTATAACGCAATGCTGCCCAATTACTGAGCCTGAATATCTCCACCATCCCACTCTGGAAGTGTGCTGCTCCTTTTTACTACATATTTCATTCTGCCCACTTAGAAAAAACGAAAAAGTATTTTGTTTTAAACTAGCTAATTATAATATGATGAATCGCTGTTTTGATAACATAGACTGGCAAAATTTGTTATCTGTACCTAATGGCACTCCATTGAACATTGAAATGATGATAAATTCACTCTATAAATCTATTTATTCTGTAATGGAAAAATGTATACGTGAGCGTATTGTCCACAAGACCTCAAATCCTCCTTGGATATCTAAACAACTTTCGTGTCTAAAAAATAAAAAGAATAAACTCTACAAAAACTATTTAAAATTATATTCAAAAAATTAAAACAAACTTTAAAAAAATAACCCAAAATCGTTCTTTAATTTCGTTAACTCCAAACGAAAATCTCGTGAGTTTCCACCTGTTATGAAATATCAAGATTATGAATCGGATGATGACACCCTTATTGCCAACATGTTTGCTGGCTTTTTTGCGACAACGTATTCTGATGCCAAATATGATTGCAATAGTTGTTACCTGTATAAAATTGCTTCAAACTTAACTATATGCCTTCCAGTAATCGATTGTGCTGAAATCGAATCCGAATTAAAAAGGCTATCATCATCGTTTAACCAAGGACCGGATGGGGTACCTGACTACATATGGAAACATTGTGCTTAGCAAAGCCGTTATCTTTAGTTTTTAACTCATCCATCAGATATGGATATTTACCTAATCAATGGAAAAGCTCTTACATCATCCCTTTATTTAAGACTGGGAGTAAGGCACACATCAAAAACTACAGAGGTATCGCAAGACTTAGTTCAATTCCAAAGCATTTGGAAAAGTTTATTACTAACTTTTTAACTCACAATGTATTACAGTTATTAAAAGGATGCTCAACTACTACCAACCTTTTACAGTTAACGACTTCAATTAAAAATGGATTTGTAAATAATCAACAAACTGATGCAATATATAGGGATTTTAGCAAAGCGTTTGATAAAGTTAATCACAAACTCCTCCTTATTAAGTTACATATGCTTGGCTTTTCTCCAAATAGTATAAATTGCATTAAATCATATCTAAGTGGTAGAGAACAAAATGTACTTTTTAAAAACTGCACATCCAAGTCTACAAAAGTTCTTTCTGGAGTGCCGCAAGGCAGCCACCTTGGACCGCTTATTTTCTCTTTGTTTATAAATGATCTGGCTGAAGTGTTAAATTATTCCAACATACTAATGTTTGCTGATGTTGTAAAAATTTTCTTTACGTACGATAAAAAACTTCATCATTTATATTTACAACATGATATTGGTAACTTATACACGTGGTGCAGTGTAAACCTGACGGAACTTAACGCGACCAAATTCAAACATATGAGATTTTTTAGGAACAACTTTGTCCATGTTGACTTCTTATTGGGTGGACAACCTCTAGAGCTCTTAAACTCTTTCCTTGATCTGGGTGTTATGCTTGATGCTAAACTTAGTTTTATTCCACACATTAACATGATGGTTAACAAGGCTAGAGGCGTACTTGCTTTTATTAAGAGATGGGCAAAGGAATTTATTGAGCCGTACATCACTAAGAGTTTATACAAATCCCTAGTAAGACACATACTTGAATATGGTTTAGTTGTTTGGGATCCAATTCACAATTGCTCTGGAATCCAGCATTAAATTTACCTCCTTATCAGCAACGATTAGCGCTTATTAAATTGCCAACTCTTAAAAGCTGCAGGACTATGCTAAATGTTTCGTTCTTGATGAATATCATTAATGGAAGTGTGCAATCTGATTTCCTTTTACATTACATATCATTCTTTATTAGAACCGCGTAGTACTAATCAGGACTGTACCAAAGAGTTCATAGTTGTCGACGTAACCAGAATTATGAAAACATAAAAAAAAATCAAAAACATATTTAAACATACACACAAACACACAACCAACATAGCACAGGCAAGCTATGCCTGTATGCAAAACCGAAAAAACAATGATTTTGAACCCATTTGTAAAATTGTGAAATTCAAAAAATAAAATTATTTTTTTGTGAGCTTTGCAATATAAACTTATAAATACAATTTACAGACCAAAAGCGAATTTGAGAAAAAAATATTTCTGTATAGAATAAACAAAAAAAATTTAAGACTGCAATATTTTCTGTATAATCAGATTATGATGAATAAATGTTGAAGTCAGCATAATTATGAAAACATAAAGAAAAATCAAAAACATATATAAAAACAGATTCAAATATATAAAAGAACAAAAAATAAAATATGCTATATTTATCTATATAGCCAAATTATAAGGAATAAATCTCGAAGTCAGCAGAATTATGAAAACATAAAGACAAATCAAAAACATACATACATATATCAAAACAGACTCAAATATATAAAAGAACAAAAAATAAAATATGCTATATTTATCTATATAGCCAAATTATAAGGAATAAATCTCGAAGTCAGCAGAATAATGAAAACAAAGAAAAATCAAAACCATACATAAAACAGACTCAAATATAAAAAAGAACAAAACGTAAAATATGCTATATGTATATATATAGCCAAATTATAAGGAATAAATCTCGAAGTCAGCAGAATTATGAAAACATAAGGACAAATCAAAAACATACATATATAAAAACAGACTCAAATATATAAAAGAACAAAAAATAAAATCTAATAAACCTCATTAATACAACGTGCCAAAGTGATCGCAACAGACACACACACATTCAAACACACTCTCATACACACGCTATGACGTCAGTGATGATGACATACCTAAAATAATCAGATATACACAAATTCTCTGCCAACTAAAAATATCTCTGCCTCCATACCAACATACTATGACGTCAGTGATGACGACACGCCTAAAATAATAAGATATAAACACACTCTCTGCCAACAGAATATTTCTCTGCCATGATTCCATCAGCAACACACCAAACAACATAAACACACACCCCGCTATGACGTCGGTGATGACGACACACCTAAAATAATCGGATATACACACATTCTCTGCCAACAAAAAATTCACCCAACAACATAAACACACAAACAACTAACATAGCACAGGCAAGCAAAAGAACATACACATACACAGATGACGACGCACCTAAAATAATCAGATATACACACATTCTCTGCCAACAAAAAATTCACTGCGTACATACCAACATACTATGACGTCAGTGATGACGACGCATCTAAAATAATCAGATATACACACATTCTCTGCCAACAGATAATTCACTGCCTACATACCAACAGAAACACACCCAACAACATAAACACACAAACAACCAACATAGCACAGGCAAGCAAACGAACATACACACGCACACACAAAACCAACATAGCACAAGCAAGCAAAAGAACATACACACAAACATAAAAAAACTAGAGGATGGCAGCACTGGCTTGCTCAAAAGTAATGCTGGCAGCGAAGTCGCGCATGTCTATTGCCACCACTACCTATCTACTCACATGAGTTATACCTAGTGAGATAAAAAAAGCATTTAGGTCATTGGCCTTGAATACGGACCCATTGTCACTGACAATAACCTCAGGAACACCATAAGTGTGAAATATTTGTCTTTCTAAGAAATCTTTTATAGCCGTTAATGTAAATTTACGTAGAGGGTGTAACCAATGAAATTTAGATAGATGATCTAGCACTATTAACAAGCCAATATTTCCAGCTTTACTTCTAGGGTATGGACCTAATAGATCTATATATAGCCTCTGAAAAGGCAGCTATGACACAATCTGTTTACCCATTTCTGGCTTCATTATAAAATTTGGAGCTTTGGTTGCTTTACAAGTTCCGCATTCTCTTACAAAATCACAAACTTCTTTTGCCATTCCAGGCCAAAAGAAAAATCTTCTTAGCAAATCTAGGGGTTTACCCATTCCTCCATGAGATGCGGTTACAGAGCTGTGATGGTTTGCAATTAAATATTTTCGCATATTCACTGGTATCCAATTATCCACTATATCAATATCTGGGTATCTTGGCTGATCTCTACTTATTTTGTTACGTAAACTTAGATAGTCGTCATCCATAAAACATGAGGATGACAAATCGATGTTAGGAAGATCAAAGTCTATTGCTGCAACTTCTTCACTGGAAATGCGAGATAACGCATCCGGTACTATATTTTCATTACTTCAACTTCATTATTTCAACTTTATAGCCCATCTGGCCAATCTACCGTTTAAATTTGGTTGGCGCATCAGCCAGAAAAGGCTTGCATGATCGGTGATCACTTCAAATTCCTGTAGTTCTAGGTAGCACCTAAAACGATGAATGGCCTCTTAAACTGCAAGACATTCGCGTTCCGTAACACTATAGTTACGTTGCGCCGAATCGCAATGAACAAAAAACTTTTTTTCAAAGTTTGTGTGAACCATTACTGGAGATGAAGCCAGGAGGCACTTAATTTTTTCAAACGAAATTTGGGCATCGGAAGTCCATAGGAATTTCTTTTTAGAGGAAAGAGTTTCCGTAATGGGAAAGACTATGGCTGAGAAGTTTTCAATGAATCTTCTATACCAGCCGTCAATTCCTAAGAATCCTCTGACTTGTCGGAGATTTGCACGTACTGGCCAGTTCACAATTGCACTTACTTTCTCTGGATCGGTTGTGATTCCACCATCCCCGATAATGTATCCTAAGTATTTGACTTTAGTCACATAAAAATGACTTTTTGCCACATTCAACGTTAAGTTTGCCTTATTAAACTGTCCAGCAATGCGTAAAAGTACCTCTAAATGTTCTTCAAAGTTCTCCGATACTATAACGAGTTCATCTAAATATCCGAAATCGCTATTCTTTAGGTCCGGCGGTATGATCTGGTCCATCAGGCGGCACATGGTTTGCGGGGAATTGCACAGCCCGAAAGTCATTACCACAAACTGGTACAAGGGCCTTCCAGGTACTGTGAATGCTGTAATACCTTTTGACTCGTCCGTTAAACCAATCTGCCAGTAGGCATCTTTCAGGTCAAGTTTCGAGATAAAGTTTGCCTTAGGAAGACGTGAAAAAATTCCTTCAATTGAAGGTAACGGATAGGCGTCCTTTTTTGTAATGGAATTATCTTTCCTTGCATCAAGGCAAAGGCGGTTTTATTTGGCTTAATGACGAGTCTCATCGGAGAGCTCCACGCCGAATTTGACGTTTCAATGACCCCTGATGACACCATGCGATTTATTTCTGTGTACATAAGCTTTTCCACCGCTGGTGAAACGCTTTATTGGCTTAGCAGAGCCAACATCTATCTCATAACGTATCCAAGAGGTTTTGCCAAGTCCCTTATGTTCAAATTGCGATGACTGCATTTAATTGTTCTTTTTGTTTTCCTGACAGATTATATAAATTTTCTCTAAAATAGGAACCTGTTCTGACTCACCTCTGGATAAACTTTCGGATGCGTTGGATAATATTTCGGGAATTTGAAATGAACCACACTATGAATTAATCTATCAAACAGATCTCCAGCGTTTGTTATATTAGTTAATAACTTGTAAATCTTACAAAAATCTATGCCTAACAAAAGTCTTTGGGATATGCTTGGTATTATAATAAGGTTAATATTATGGACGGTGTTTTTAAAAGTGACGTCAGCTTGGATCCAGCCAATTACATTCTGTGGCCTTCCATCGGCAGTTTTTACTGTCGTTTTGCATTTGAAAAAGTTTGAGCAATTTCAAAAAATATCTGGTCACAATTCCAGCAACGAGTCACTATTTCATCCTTTCGGACAGCATCTACTGTTAGTTCATCTCTATTATCGAACGAATCTTTTGCCTCTTGCTCAAGTTCGATTTCAGATATACGTCTAGGCGGGAATTGAGTAGTAACTCTCGCAGACAAATTTCTACGCCCATGTTCATCATTAAGGAGACTTTCTCGCATCTGAACAAGTCTCCGGAGATGAGGAAGCGAATTAATTGGGATGTATAACAATTCGTGCCTTATTTCTGGCCTCAAGCTACGAAAGATTATCTCGATTAATTCTATTTCGCTAAGAGGTGTAGGCAATCTATCCATTATGGACGAAAGTGCTTCGTAAAATGTGTCAAAAGTCTCTCCGACCTTTTGCTTACGATTTCTGACCTCTTCTCGAATGTCAAATGTTGACTTGAAGTCTTTGTATTGACATCGTATACCTTCAGTAAAGCCATTTCAATTAATAACATTTACTTGTTTTTTTTTTTTTTTTTTTTTTTTTTTTTATAAAGAGAAGTAACACTCAGGCAATTAGTATGCCTACCAACCCGTAGGTGTGTTACCTTCCTTGGGAAAGGGTTAGTGAGAGAGGACAGATGGTGAAAGAGAGAAAGCTTATTTTTTACAACTCTGATATTGCGCGCTGTGTTAGTTTTTAGATCAGTGTTGCAGCGCCTCTGATGTCAAGTATGCGCATTAAATGAGTTTTAAGCTGTTGTAGCCATTTTATTAATTATTTTACTTCGCCGGCGATTTTGCTACAATACCGACGAAGGAGGGCGCTGTGATGTCCGCTAGCATACACCAGTATCAATTGCTGCCAGTACTGTTCAGTGACCAGTGTGCTATGCCTTCATCACTTAAACACTCCGACAACAACAAATACAATGTCATACTAATGCACATCTGAAAAATGCTGGAGTTTATGACTTGTCTGAAGCTGGGCTCGAACCCACGTTCTTAGACATTATTTGCTTTGTAGTCAACGCGCTAACTACTTCAGCCAACAGCACCCTCAAACGCCAAAACCATTCTCTGGATTTGCCTGTAAGTAGAATGTGCATGTTTTTATAGATAACAGTAAAATCACCTTGAAAATGAACTCGAGTTAACGAGGTTAGGCGATACAAAAATTCTTCAACTGTCAAGCCGTTTGAGGTACCATCGAATTTTAAACCCCAACTTTGTATGATTGAAGTAATTTTGTCATTATTGTAGGTGGAATTATTGCTAGAAAATGCTGCCCCTGAATTCGGTATTTCCACGTTATTAGCCTGTGGCCTACGAGCACTATTTCCTCGTAAATTGTTACCTAAAATTCGTCTATTTTGAGGAGGATCTCTGTAGAATTAACTTGAATAGTGTTAAGATTTTGTAACATTTGAGTAAGGTTATTTTGAATCATTCTGTTAATTTGTTCATAATCTACAAAAACAGGTTGAAAATCGTTCCCCACATTAAATGACTCAATATCAGCAGTATTGTTTCTGATTTGAACTCGTTCTTGTGTTACAATGTTATTACCTACACCTTGGTTTGTTACAGTTGCTGTACCCAAAGTAGTATCCCCACTATTCGATGACGATTGCGATTCGTTCAAAATATTTCTTGCAGAATTACGCGTATGGTACTTTTTTGTAGCCCCAACCCGTTGTCGTATAGACGATTTTAGAGGTTTACTTGGAAACGAGATTTGTCTCAAGTCCGACAGTTCGCATTTAATCTGACATACGGGACATTCACTATCTGTAGAAAGTGTATAGAAACACACTCGATGAAAAATGTGTTTGCAACTCACAATTGTGAGACATTCCAGTTTTCCATCAAGGCGCTCACTACAAACACTGCAGAGGTCATTGGAAGCTGATGCTATGATCGTAGCTTGAGCCTGCGACGAACCTGATGCTAAGTCTAACCACGGGTCTTGTGGCATGTTTGATGCTTTTGTAGGGGTGCGTCCTAATGACATTGTTAGACCCAATATATAAATATATACCTAAGAATAAACTTAAATATCTGTTAAATTGTTTTTTTTTTCAGAAAAAATAAAATTTAACGTTAAGGATTACGAAGTTTTATTAATAATAATAATAGTCCTCTATATCAGAATTTTTTATTTTTTTTTATTTTGTAACATAATATGTTTTCCTCTTTCTGCATATTGAAGTTGGGTTGATTCCTAATATAATAATAAACGAAAAGTAATCAATACAAAAATACATTAAATTTTGGCTATGTACTCATTTGTTAAATAAAGTTCCTACAATCTATGACCAACCTGCTAAATAAGTTGTTAATCCTGCTAACACCCTTACATATAAGAGATGCTTTATTGCACATTGCCAATAAACATATTCTCATTATATATGTATATAAGTTACAGGTGACCAAGATCACAGACCGTAAAAACATTACATGAGAAATGTATTGCAATAATGGAAACCTAATATGAAATTTATTTATCGACCCATGGAAAGAATCATTTAGGGGTAAAACGGTTAGATGGCTCAAACCTGAAGCATCTAAAGTCCTGAAATACATAAATATTTATTCGTTTAGAAGATTCCTAAGCTCGATATCAGATTACTACTAAGGCGTTAATGATATCTACAGTTTTTAATTAATTAATAGACGGAACCGAAAATGATCATAATTATTTGAACATCTCGGGCCCCACGTTGGGCGCCATTTTATGTAATAAGCGTGAATTTTTCCTAACGAACCGAAGTAAATTGGTTTTGTAGAGATCTACCAAGCGAATATTCAGTAGAAATCCTTTCAGATCTAAATGATAGAAAGACGGTGGGAGCCATTGTTAACTATCTTCAATCGGGTTGTGGAGGATTCGTGTCGTTTCTATATTTAGTCCAGTTTTACATAAAAATTTTATTAGACTCCCTGGTAGACAAAAAAAAAACAGAGAAATTGGAAAAGAAATCTAGTATTTAACCATAGTGAAAAATGTCCAAAATGAATAGCGAAACCCGACACCATGGCTATGATTTGAAGGGAAATTTAAGCTGCAGGAGCAAAAAATTGCATTGATTACCTCATTAGTAAGACTCCTGATGTTGGTTGGAGTCCGAGAATCTATACCCGCCCTTACCATGATCTTGCTGGCACCAATCATTTTGTCACAAGATCCCAAAACAAATCAACCTAACTTCTTACACCGTAGAAGTAAACGTCACGAGAATTAGCAATTCATTATGAATATTTTCATTATTTATTCACCCCATAAAATTTACAATTTGATTAAAGGATAATTATATGTAATGTATTAATAATGGGAAAAATATGAGTATGTACTCGTATATTAAAATAGATATATGTATTGTATATATAAAATAATACTTAATTTGTAAGTTGATAACAAAAATTGTTTTATATATTTCTACCCTATGCAAAACAATTGGAGTGTGTGATCTGCACTTAATAAGATAAGTAATAGGAACATTAATAAATAGATGAGAAAAAAATACTAAACTCTCTTCTTGTACATAATAAATTACAATCAAACAAAAGCAATATTTTGGTTTTGTTACATTACTTGTTTTAGTGTTCCTTTTACTTATATTTTTTTATATAGGAATTTGTTGTTATTATGTTAATTTTTCAATATGCAAGAATTAGTATTATTGATTTTTATTTTCTTTCACTCACCATTTCTTTCGTTCTGTCGCAGAAGCCTCTGGATGAAGTTATCAATGACTAATGACAGCGTTTAGGAATCAAATTGTAAAGAAGAGTCTTGCATATACGAAAAAAAAACCTCCATAAAATTCAAATTATATGTTAAACTTATTTTATACAAAAGATGTTAGGGTTTCCCTTTAGAATTTTTTTGTTGAAAGAGTTTCTTAGATTTTTAAAACTACTAACAATAACTTACTAAAAAATAGTTGATGATAAGCCAATTATTAAATCTTAAGTGTTAGAATTATGGTTGTTAGGTTAGAACATGAAAAGAACTGATGTACTTATTACTAATATGTGAGAATAAAAAATAAAATTTAACTAATTGTACGGAAACTTTGCAATAAAATGTAATGCATTTGGCATAATGCGAAAATTAAAGAATAACTAAATTTTGTAGACATTAAAATTTGAATGATGGATTATGCGCAATACGCAGTTAAGTTATGTTAACCTAACCCAACATTTTTTAGACAGTATTTGGAATTATTTTAGCCGTGATTAGCAGGGACGCAAATATTTGACAAGTATGTTACAAAACTAGACTAATGCAGCATTTAGACTACTGCCAAAGTTGGCAATTTTTTTGTCAGTTCTTGGCAGTTACGTGTAAACGTCAGTAAAAGTATGCAATTTTTATTGCATTATAAAATGCCATTTGAAATGACAGTTGGTAATGCCACAAAAACTGTCATCGTGTAAACACCCTAAATTTGCATGTTTGCAGTTAATGACAACCCTGGCGAAAAAATGAAAATTTTCATTTTAAACTGACAAGCTTGGCAGCACAAAAGGCGTTTTTTGCAAAATGGAAATGTAAGTTTTACTTTATTTATATTATGTATAATTATTAACTGTTACATTTACTGTAGCAGTTTATTTGTTTAAACAAACAATAAAATATTTTATTTAATAATTATTACCACTTCCTTCTAAAAACAGTGGGCGCATCCACTCTGAACGCCGTTTTCTCGATCGTTTCTGGTTCGCAGCTTCTTCCTCTTCTAAGAGGAGTAGGGCACCAGCACAAATGATAATATCGTCTTTACAATCCATTACATAAGCAATTATTAAATTTATTAATAAGCACAGGATTTAACAATTTACCATAACAATCAAAATAAACTTTGTGAATAATTTTTGTGATAGCTGCTGTCAGTTGTGTAAACAGGGTTGGCAGTACACTTGGCAAAAAAAAAACCAGATGTTCTATAAAATTACTGCCACCTACTGACAATTAAATTTGATGTCATTTTCTACAACGTGTAAACACTTGGCAGTATTGCAATGGCAATTAACTGACAAACCTGTCAGTAGCCGGCAGTAGTCTAAACGCAACTTAAGTCTCGAAATTAAACGTGAACATTCATTGTACATGCACGAACAAAATTAATGGCTGGCTATCATTTCCTCAAATTTCGACGTGGATAACTTAACAAAATTTATCTCTTTATGTTTGCAGGCTTGATGTAGGAAATTCTTTAATCTAAGTTATTGTATCGCTCTCGTATCTACAACCTGCGCGTGAGACATGCAACGCGATCGCTAACAGAGAAAAAGACCGATTACAGATCGGACGTAGAGCGCCCTCGTATCTACAAACAGCGCGTGAGATACGCAACGTGAGTACCAAATAGAGAAAAAAGCCGATTGCAGATCGGACATAGAGCGCCCTTGTATCCACAACCAGCGCGTGAGATACGGAACGCGAATAACAAACAGAAAAAAGCCGACTACAGATCGGACGTAGAGCACCCTTGTATCTACAACTAGCGCGTGAGATACGCAACGCGAGAAACCAATGACTGTTGCTAGACCGAAATCTACTTAGGCCTGTTGAATGTTTACTTTAAAGGCAAGACAATGCTAGAGGATGTAGAGAACCCGTCCCTTTTTTTATAATATTTTTTATTTTTTTATTTCACAATATATATCTATATATATATATATATATATATATATATATATATTATATATATAATATATATATATATATATATATATATATATTTGTAAATCAATTAATTTTATTTTAAAATATTTACTCTAATATGTTTTTTTATTAGATTAGGCTGAAAAGAGAAAGAATCCTATTGAATAAAAAGAAATAAAACTCATTTATTATAATTTATTAATAATTTTTTTAAGTGTA